>JAUEKX010155348.1:5365-16507 GCA_031834005.1 Dendronotus venustus
TCCAGGGTTACTTATGCACTAATGAGCTTTTTGATTCCGCTTCATTCCTTGGCTCTGATATATGTGTCCAAGCAAGCTTCCCAAATGCATTCTATAACACATCTGCTCCGTACTTCCCGTTAACCGGACCATTTGATGTTGGTGTTCGCAACTATCCAAAAGACCCGAAGTTAACGAAATACGTACTGCACATACTGCAGGCTGATGACATGTATACCATCTCCATCAGTACTCCTGGTGCCAGTTCCGAAAGGAAATATCAGTTGAATGTTGGATTAGCGAAGAAGGGAGAAGGTGGTTTGGTCGCTTTCACTATCGGTCAAGAAAAACGTGGTGTTATCTTCGATTATATGTAAACTAACTGAATTTTTTAAATTAATTTAAACGCTTTAAGCGTGGTTTAATTTTACAATAATTGGCAGGAATTAGATTTTTTAAACACAAATCTTAGTAAATTTTATAGTACTCTTTCTGCAACTTATACCAAAAAAGAGTTAGTCTGTCGTTTTATATTAAATCATGCATTTTATCATCTTATTTTTCAGCTTTGACGAAGAAACGAATGAAGTAGAAGCAACGCTGACAGCGAACTTTACTAAAGAACCTATGACACTCTCCGGAGAATTCATCAACCAAACTGACCCTACCACACTCAATCGTCACGTGGGAACTAAGTGGAGTTTCTCATTCGCTAAAATGTACGTTCGGCACGAATTGTTCTACAAGAACACCTACGAATATTGGGCATTGGGTTCACAATTGGAGTATTCAAAAGGTCGCGTAGCAAGCTTGGATTTAAAAATTCAATACGAGCCACAAGTATTTGACCTTGTTATGAGACATCCTCCTACAAAAACTGAAATCATTGCAAAAGGAAGGCCATCATTGCCACAGTTGCAAGGTGAAATGAACATCACACACGGGGATAACTCTTTCAAATTCGATGCTTACGGTATGATTGATATTGCCAAGTATGAAATGGTCGGAAATTTCAGAGTGGGCCCTAACATTGCTTTTGCAGAAGCTAAAGCTAAGTTGGAACCAAGCAAAAGGAAATTTTGGGTAAGCAATGCAATATTAATAGTGATTGATTACCAATTAAAATCTAGTTTGTAGCCTGGTTTGATCTCCTTTTATAGATTCTTAGGCTGTAAACATTGTAAGAAATTTCGATGTAAGAAACTATCTGTAACTCACATTATATACAAAATCTGTCATCAATTTTAGCTCAAAGCTGACCTGGATAACACCCCATTCTCAGTGGAATCTCAGCTCAGCGAAACTGGTCAAATCAAGACTATCACCAATAGATTGGTGGTCGGAGAAGATAAACCACTGAATCTGATCCAGTGGGATCCTAACAGCTTCAACGTCAGCCTCACTATGGATAAATTTAATATGTACTGGAAAAACCTCTTGACCAAAGAGAAAGACACGTTGGCGTTAACCAGTTTCATCAGTACAAAGAAGAGAGAAGAGACTGTTCTCAAAATGACCTACAAGCACACACAAGAGGTGCACGAGATGTGTTCCACAACTGACATCCATAAAATAGGATCATTTGGCAGTTGCTATACGATTTTCAATGGTAAGAAGATGCAAGGAGTTGTCTACAAACAGCTACGATTTGGTAAGTTGAGCATATTCTACGTATTAATACTATTTTTGAGATTTTTGTCATCTACACGAAAATTTTGGAAAATTTTTTAGATGATCGCGATCCGTACCTTTATGTAATGGGCAAAACTTAAACAATAATTTCAGCTTAATGATTAACATGATTGATTAACACAATTAAGCATAATTAATAAAATAATTTTAATAATTATATAATAACTTTCGTATTGTAAATAATAGGTCAATGGGACACAACGATGTCATTCCTACGTAATCAAGTGACCCCTAATGATGTCACCATCGACGGTCATTTAATGAGTTACCTGAAAATGGCCTACCAAAGAAAGAACGAAGACTTGAAATTGAACGTGGATCTCCCTTATGTGAAACTGGCTGTTGGTTCAACAGATAAGAAATCTTTGAACGGACTTATCTCCTTAAGCAACGGAACAACGGACCATGTAGGGGTAAGCATCAACAATAATATCGAAAATATTAAATTCCTAAGCATGTATACTAAGTGTTCATTTAAATGTAAATTATTACTATTTTTTTTAATTCTTCCTAGAAATTCCTATACAGCATGGACAAATATAGCGGAAAAATAACACATCGTTTCAATGCGGAAGCTCTTCTCAACAAAACATCTGTTGGTAAAATCATTATCGATGCCTCTAATATCCCAGAGAAATCTTTCTGGAATATGCTAAAGATCGCAGACGGAGAAGGGAAACCAATTTATACCGGTAATACCAGTATTGCTTATTGGTCGTATGGTATTTGGAAGGAGAGTGAATCAGAGTGCTGATGACGTATATATACGTCATTATGACGGACAACTTTAAACAAACGAGGCTGGAATTAAGATTCTCTAAATCTAGATAAAATAGTATCTGATCTGCAAAGGAGAGTGCAAAATAGTAGTTTCGTAGTCTTTCTCAATACGTAATTGTCTTTTTGCTCTCCTACGTGTGTCTTTTTGCTCTCCTACATGTGTTTGCTGACCCTCTTGATGTGCCTCAAGTCTAACGTTTTCTAGCATATCAAGCAAACAATTTGAGATTTGTTTTAGGAATTGTCTGATACCCAAAGGGTTTGGTAACAACATTTTTTTTATGATTTTGTTTTTTCAGTGATTGTGAAACACAAAGACTCGCCAGAAGTAACTCCAAAAGCTATCCAAAACGAAGATTATTTGATGTTGGAGACACAGACTGACTGGTTCCCTGTTGCTTTTGAAACCAGCATCAAGAACAAATTCAAATTCAGAGGTGTTGAAAAACGTCTTCCAAACAACGATATAGTTTCCACGTTTAAAATGGCACAATTTGACCCATGGACTAGCGCTCCGTCACCCTTTGAGGACGTTGTATCATTATTGATGAAAGCTGATGGTAAAATGAGATTTATTATACACAATTCTAACACCATGAAGCAATATTCAAGTGTTGGTAAGGCAGTCGCAATGCAAAACATTGGAATGTTTGCTGGCAAAGCTTTTGGTCAAACTCTTGGTCTCAGCCAGGAAATGGTTGGTAAATTGACAAAATTGATGCAGACAGCTATGATAACCTATTTCTCTACCACCGAGTGTAATGGAAAACAAGTTCATGAACAATTCATCAAAGGAGAGTTTGAGAAGAAAGATGTCGTGGAAATCCTCTTGAAGGTTCTGAAATTCCCGATCAGTAAAGAATTCAAAGAATTGACCAAAAATCTCGACATTGGTGATAAAGAATTGAAAGCGAAACTCTCAAAGGCTTTGAAGAAGAATGAAAATAAAAACATTTTGAATATGTTTGGTGGTGTAATAGAAGATGTGAGTGACGCACCTGAAACTGATAAAACACACCTGATACGCCTCAAGCAACTGTTTACCAACGACAAATCTTTTAATATCTTCGAGAAAGAATTCTTTGTTTTCATTCAACAAGCTTTCAACGAACTCAGACGAGTTGTTGGTAGTCAAGAAGACTTCAAATTTGAGAAGCTCGATTTGACATACATGAAGTATGTTCCAGCTCAATCTAAAGAGAAAGTGACTACCATTTTGAAAGCTATCTTCAACGTATTAAAAGCATGGAAGTATGACATCAATAAAGTTCCCCAAGAAAACTTCCAAGTTCTGATTGCAGAGTTAGACAAAGCAAAGGCTTTTGATTTACTTCATCTCGACCATACAACCATTCTTGCAAGAGCTATCATCGATCAAAGCAAACTGCCAGAAACCATCGAAGTTGCTCTAAAGAAGTTCTTGAAGGATTTGAACCACGTTGAACTAGTGGGCAAGATTTCCAAATTCGCTCTCCAATCTTTCAAAGTTCCCGCACCCCACAAGCCTTACGTTACCAAACTGTTGAATTCAAAAACTATCGATGAATACTTCAAGATTCTTGCAAGCACAGTTCACAAGAAAGGAAAAATGCCAGCTGACCAAAAGAAAATCGTTAAACAGTATCTTGATACACAAGACAAAGCAATCCTATTCAAAACTATCAAAGACATGTTGAGAAAACAATACAGAGTAAGTGAAACTGGACTAGAATTCCTGGAGACAATAGCTGGTGGTGATATGGAGACATTCAAGAATCTACCAACAATCTATTCGGTCAACTTCTTTCCAAAAATGGCACAAAAGGTGTTGAAAAATTTGAAGAATCTCAATTTACCAGGTGTACTGCAACAATTGAATGGGCTAATCAAGGATAACGATGTAAAACAGGCTTTAAAAGGAATTTTAGAAAATAAACAAAACCTTGATGAAGTTCCAGTAGTTTTGTTGAAGCTGGCGATGAAGAAAGCAGGAGACGAAAAAATGAATGAGAAAGAAGAAATGGTTTTGAAGGAAGTCAACAATATTTCTATGAAGTTTTTGGCCATTGCTCTTGGTAAGGAACAAAATCAAGGGAAAATCATCAAAGGATTGACCATTCAATATTATGGCTCTGTTTACACTACACTCAAAAATGTTTTGCCAGATCCACTAAAACCAATCACTGGGAAACTCTACCAAAAGGTATTGGAGATTCTCCAAAGTGTAGATCCCAAAGACTTTAATGAAGACGCAACCGAGACTCTTGCTACGACAACCGAGAAAATCTCCCAGGCAGTTGTGGAGTTTGTTGATGAAAACTTCGAGAAGTTCATCAAGGAAGATTTCATGAAGGCTATTAAACAAATCATGCAACGAATAAAAATAAATGGTGCAAAAGATAATTTATGGGACTTGAAAGAAAGGTAAATATTCACAAAGTGTAACAGTTTTGTCGATATCGATACGTTAGTAACGAGATTTATAAAGATACCCCCTATCTGTTAATTAGAAGTATCATATTACTTAAAATAGTAAAAATGAGACCTCGTTTTGAATGATAATGTTCTTTTTAACACAAAAGAAATGAAGTAAATACTATATTTTTAAGTCTGTTTTCTGTCTTCTATTCCAGATACTCTGCAAAAGCCAACCAGCAATTGTCGTTCCTGATTCGTCTTCTTGGTCAGTTCTCCAGTTCTGAAAAGAATCATTTTGCCGAACAGTTTACCACAAAAGACGGAACAATTTTGTATTACAAGATCTACCAATCTGTTTGGAAGAATAAAGTTGCCAATACACAGAATCTCAAGCAACTTGCAGCTCTTTTCAATGGCATGGAAGAGAATGCCTTAAAACACTTGTCCGACATCACTGGGGATTACTCGTTCCCTAAGAGTGTCGGCAACCTAATCACCTTCATCGAGGGTTTAGTTGACGGTGAAAACTTTAAGTCTGTCATGTCAAACATCAAGGGTGGAAAAAAGGCTTCAATGTACCAACAAATAGTCACAGCTTTTTTGAGCCAGATCAACCAAAAACAATCTGTTGGTTCGGTTATTACTCGACTCTTGTATGCATCTAATAGCGTCATTGCGGAACGCACCTGGCTGGAAACGTTCAATGGTCTTGATAACGCTGACCTCAAGCACATGACCTATCAAACTTTGGAGAGACAGATGAACGAGTTCTTGGTAGCCATTGGTAAAATCGAAATCGATAGCAAGCATGGGAAAAACCTTAATAAAATAGTTAAAGCGTCCATCCCAAGAATGCAGCAAGGTGTCAACAAATTATACCAGGAATATCTCAGTCAGAATAGCCAATACGTGCAAATTCTAAATAAAGCAAAGCAAAAAGTCACTAAAGTATTTGACGAAATGGAAAAAAGCTTGGGCAAAGCTCTCAACAAAAATAACAGCTTCTTGAAAATGCTTCTGGATCTTTTGGTTCCCAGCCTTGATGGCATTCACCCAACTGTAGCGCGTATTCTCAATAAGAATTACAATTCAGAAGTTGAAAATGCATCCATGAATAGGTTGAAAGCGATGTGTTCCAAACAAAAGATAAACAACAGATTTAATTGCAATTTCATTATTTTCTATGAAGAAATGAGGACAGCAAAGAAAGACACAACTTTTGTTAACAAGCTTCTGGATAGTGTCGAAAGATTAGCATTACAAGTATTGGATACAGAAATCAAAGACACGAGCCAGACAAGAAAAATGGTAAATATTCTTTTTCAATTATCTTATTTTGCTCATTGTCTATATTTTTAACTTTAGGCGAGCTAAAAGGAATAGTACAATTTGCTTAAACCGGTTGGCTGAACCCAACTCAAGGTTACAATCTGTGAACTTGTTATAACTGCAATACAAGTCGATATGGCTAGTCTACTTCGGCCATATCCTAATGAAATGAAATCAGACCGTTACGATTGTAAATTTTAATCAGTATTCACTTTCTTTCTTTCTACATCACAGGTACAAACTTTCCTTAACGAACTGAAACAGTTCTTAAATAAAGGAGAAATGGAGAATCCTTTTGAGAAATTGATTTTACATCTCGTCAAATCGTCCGGTAAATTCGTGAGGAGTTACCCAGACTTTGAAGAAATTAGAAATGCTATCTTAAAGTCGTCCAAGTTGTCCGATATGGAGACATTTGTAGAAAAATACGTTGCTAAACCATTGAATGATATCAACTGGGAAATATCTACAAAGCAAATCGAAAACAACTCGCGCAAGTATATTCCTTACGCTGTAAAAGAGTTTTCCAAGATGATTCATAATGCATCCAGGCAGGTTCTACTTGGTATTGATCAAATGAAAACACCTTTATCCAAGAATGCTTTTGTCACTGATCCTTTAGGGTTCGTTTCGTCCTTTCCAAAGAAGGTTTTAGTAGACATCAACAAGAACATGAAGCAACATAAACAAAAATCTCTTGAAGCTTTCAAGAAGTTTGAACAAGACATGAAGAAACTCCATAAAGAGGTTCTAAAGGAGATTGGGAAATACTCAGGCACATTGAATCAAGTCACCGAGAAGCTCTTAGCAACATACAAAACAGAACTGGCAAAACATTTGGATCCGGTCATCAAGGCTTTGGATGATGTCAACAAAAAGGTTGAAAAAGAACTGGAAGATTACATGGTAACTTCATCCGGTAACGCACATTTTAAAGAACGTTTGAATCTGTTGACCAAAAAAGCAAAAGGACTTCGACAGAAATACAAACAAATCCAGATGAAGTATGTTGACGCGATGAAATCAAAATTGAATGAGATTTTGACGAAGAAAGAATTCATGGAACCGTTAAACAAAAACAAACTTATAAAATCTGCATTCGAAAAAATCGATCGGAAAATGTTGTCCAAAGTTCTTCAATCGCTTAACCAAGATTTAGAAGGTATTCTGTCAAATACGATCTATCCTCAGTTAGAAATCTTGGCCGGCTCCATTGACAAAACTGTTTGCAGTATCAAGAAGAATCTGAGCTATTATTATGTAAAGAATGATAAAGGCGAAACGCTTATGTGGGAGATGCCAGGAGTCTATCAGAAGTATATGGAGATGTTGAAACAGTACAATGGGTTAACGGTAAGTCATAAAGCCATCCTTTATATTCTCTCTAAACTCTTTGGCAGCACCTGTTGCAGTCGGTATTTCAGACCGAAACTCAATGCCTGCCATTGGTATTTAAATAGAGGACAAGAATAAAAAACAGTCATTATCCTTGAAAGCCTTAAGATAATTGATAGATAATTGATTCCTAGCTCTCCCTCACAGATGTTTGACGCGCTCTAGATCTACCAATGTGAAAGGCTTTAAAAAAGGGTTAACAAAATTTTGATTATATTGATAATCTTTTTTCTAGGTGAAAATGAGTAAAATGATTGAAAATGTTATGAAAAGTGTACCAGCTGTTCATCTAGAAAGGATTAGATCTGTCACCATCGGGTATGTCGACCAAAAACCACAACAAGGATTTGGTATACTTAAAGGGCATATCGATAAATACATGCAAAAAATGAATATGGAGAGAATGAAATACGAAGAATTTGCCAGTAAATCTCCGGATATGGCTGTTAAGGCAGCCATGACCAAATACCAAGCGGATATCACCAAGTTGTCCGCCCTGGCAAATAAGGTGTTACAATTTACACCTCCAAGTGATTTGGAAACGCCCATTTTTAAATTCCTGGGACTAAAGGCAGAAAAACAACCCAATCTTTTCGAACCTGTTTCCAGTAAGTTTATTTGTGTTTTTAATTTATCATGCAAGTTTGCGTTAGTCAAAATTCCATGTATCAGGCTCAAGAAAACACTACAAACGTATAAAATTCAGCCATAATAAAGCTTTTATATAAAATAAATAAAATTTTTGTTACTTGAATTTTATCGGATATCTTCCATAATAGTTATATTGAATTTGGAAAAATTTTACTAGGAACTGCCTACATCTTTGAGAAGAGTCTTGTCTCGTTCGATGGTAAAGCCATATATCTCCCCAAAGAGCTGCTTGGTCGTTACAAGGATTGCAAATATCTGCTGACACGAGATTTCCAATGGAAAAATTTTACCGTTTATCTCCATGATGGTAAATTTGTTGTGGAAATGAAGGATGGAAAAGTTGTTGTTGATCGTAAAAATGGAAATAAGGTATAAAAAGATTTTTGTAACCGTATGTAGACATGTAGACGAATTCCAATATTATTATTTTTATTTTATATATATGCTTTGGCTTTTTAAATCTTTAGGTTGAAGTTTTTACCAAGCTTCCACCCACCTTCTCTCAAGTTGCACGTCTAACAGATTTTCCTGTCCAAATGCCATTCTCGTCAGCTGTTATGCTACAGCCAAACGTTTTGAAAGTCGAAAGTCTTTTGGGATTGGTAGTACATTGCAGACTGGACTCGTTTGCCTGTAACGTTACCGTGTCAGGCTACTATCATAACAAAACGCTTGGTATGTTTTTTAATTTATTATTCAATGTGCTACGTCATTGCATATTCTTGTGTTATGCTGTTGCTATTGACTTTACGCAATAATTATAATGCTTTTTAGGTTTATTTGGGACGAACAACGTCGAGAACTCCGACGATCTGCGCATGCCCAATGGGGAAGTAGCATCGGACCTTGTGGACTTTATCAACTCGTACGAGTTAAGTCGAAAGGATGTTTGTATGATTGAAGATGGCTCAGAAGTAATCACATTCGACGAAGAAGAAAATGAAACTGGAGAAGATGAAAAATGCTCAACCTTTGAGGCAAACAAAGACGAAGCTGAAGTAAAAGGAAAATTGTAAGTTCTTTAGAATATAAGAGAAGTAGCAAGAGGTAGAATATATAATAGACTCTGGGAACGAGGTTGGTTTAGAATAGCCATTGTTAAAGCAATTTAATCATCAACCAAATAATTATTGACTTCTAGGGTTGACTTCAACATTCGATTATCAGCGTTTGGAGACGTCTGCAAAAACGAACAAACAGTTGGTATGGTTCACCAAGCTTTTGGTGATAGCATCAAAAAGGAATTTGGTCCAATGAGTCAATATCTCATCCCAAATAAATTAAGTAAGTTCAGATCGAATCTTTGAGAAGGTTGAGAATGTAAGTGAAGGCTTTATTGTTGATAGATAAAAGGAAATACTAAGTGTATGATAAAACAATGAGCAGACGTCATTTCAACGTCGTATCAACAGCCATACATTGTTGTTCTAACATCTGTTTTGTTTTGGTTGGCGCAATAGAGACGTTAACAGCTCTTTCTCTATCCTATATAAGGTAATTTCTGAGTAAGCTCGTTTTATAATTCAGGTAAATGTTTGTCCGAGAGAAAGGTAACAAAATATTCAGCCGACAAGGACAGCCAATTGACTCAAATCACCATCTTGATGAAACTCATCCCGAGCATGGAGAAGATCAAGCCACACCTCAAACGAATCCTCAAGAAGGCGTACAAAGATCTTAGAGGCCAGTCCAATGTCCAATTCTCCATCATCGGTTACGGCGGACAAGGTATAAGGTTCTATCCACACGTTCAGACAGGCAACGGTAAAGTTTTCAACAATCTAGATGGAGCTTTAAAGGCGATTGATTCGGCACCTTTCACTGGTAAAGAGCTCAGTGACAGGTATTTAGCTTACTTTCCCATTTTCACCATCCATGGGATTTTTTTTTTAATCTATTAAGTCAATTTTAATCGCTTTTTCTTACGACAATCTCACTAAAACATTTTTTCTCATTAATTTGTATTTGTATCATTGTTATACGCATGCGCATTGCCAAGTAAATATTAAACTAAAACAGCTTTTACTTGCAATGATTGTTTATATCTAGGTTGGGTTTCCGCGCTCTCAAGTTTGCAAGCCAACTTGACTTCCACATGGGGACAAAGATTTTCGTTTTGTTTGACAACGACGCAACGTACACAGGCGCTTTGCGCGAAATGATCGATGTGAGCGGTCAGCTGACATCACGTGGTATTATTTTGAATACCGTTAACTCGTACAACATGAGAAGAGGTAAGAGAGAAATATAACGTAAAATTTTATTTTATTTTTATAAAAGTGTATAAGAAATTGCTGTGTAATGTATTTTTTATGAGAACGAACACAAACTGCACAAACCCTTTTGGCATTTACTTTCACAAATTTAATCGTCTTCCAGAATTCTCGGTATGGGAAAAAAGGGATTTTTGCATTAGATATCACCATTACAGTGAAAAAAGTGAAAAAACCCTTTTTTATTGATAGACCATTGCCAACCCTAGTTTGCTAAACTGCAATCTGATAGATGCTAATGTAACCAATGTTTGTGATATTTTAGTAAAGAAATATAAAACGATCACATATCCTCAAATCTTTCATACTTATTTCCCTAGACGTTATTGGTAAGGACAGTTACGGAAAACGCTACCATGTCCGTGAGCCACTCGGACAAGATTTCTCAAGAGTGTCTTTCCCGCCAGCAGATGACTATATTCCATTGGTCAAACAAACACGCGGTGCCGTTTTCACATTGAAAGCATTCATTCGTAACAATGCTAAGTGGAGCAAAGCTTTGCCAATTTCAATCAGCAAAGTACTTTCTTTGCAAACCAGAATGGACCAGAACCAATGCAAGGAATGTGTCTGTGGTAAATGCAAAGATGTTCTGAATGAACTTTGTGATATGAGTAAATAATTTATTTTTTTTATAAATGCATTT
>JAUEKX010155349.1:0-11396 GCA_031834005.1 Dendronotus venustus
AGTACAAAAACTATTAACATTCATATTCTTATTTTCAACCACTTGATCAAGTAGAGTCTTCACAGGACGACCTTTTTCGAGAAATGATCGTCATTAAACATAAGTAACTTTGTTGTTCTTGACGACGGCATACGTATGACGTGTGCAGCATAGTTATGTTGCTGGCACCGAACAAAGTTACTAATATCTGAAGTTTGACAAATTTGGTTACATTAAATAGGATAGGTTGAAATTTCTTACAAAAGTTGGTCATCAACCTTTATTTTCAAAGGTTCAAAAGCTATACAGACGTTTTGGGTCCCAAAATAACAAGTTGGTAATTAAGGGTTAAATATTGTCGTTCATAAATCATTCTTTTAATTTTGAAAATACTGCCCATGCAAACACATTTAGTGTTTGTAACACCATAGTGTTACTTGCCTGCATGTCTACTTCCACAGACGTAATTGCAAAAGTCAAACAGATTTTTATGCTAAATTTCGCTCCTAAAATCTTATTAGAATATTCTTTGAATGTATCAGAACAAACACTCTTGTTTTAGGCCATCACATGTATTGCTCTTTCTCCTGATAAAAGAGTTTTAGCTACAAGTAGTATGGATGGTGATGTTAAATTTTGGAGTTTGCATTTCGATAAAGAAGCTGAAGACTATAGTCCCCCAAGGTTTGAATTTTCTTTTTAGTTGATAGGGTTATTAAAAACTTCTAATTCAATTGCTGTACTCAAAATAAAAAGTTGATACAAGCTCTTGATTTCTTTCATTATTTTAGTTGTTTACATGAATGGGAGCCACATGATGGGGAACCTGTCACAACTTTGTTTTTCTGTGATGATTTGTTGATTGCTGATGATTCTTCACCGTTTTGGAGATACCTTATAACAGGCACACACTATAACACTGTTCTCAAAATTTGGTGCGCTGTCAAATGGCAATGTATTCAAACGATAGAGTATGTACTGACTTCTAATGCATGCCCATACAATTGGTGTTCCAACTAAATTATTGGTGGTTCTTTGGAAACCAGAACAGGAAATTTGTTAAAGGGATTTCACCTGTGGCAAAAATTTTTTTTTTTTTGATATATATCTAAATTATCTACCTTATATTTACATGAAATGCGAAATCCAGAGTTTTAGGCTACCTTATATGGCAACATGCGAAACTCCCCCAGATTATATTTACAGGTAGCAAAGCGTCGAGGCAAAACAAAATCTCAAACTTTGAATGGCAATATCTTTGGATCTGTATATTTTAAAAAGAAATATTTCGCAGTGTTTTTCTATTATTGAATTTCTTTCTCTTAAATAAACCAAAAAACCTATTTTGCATAGGTGAATCCCTTTAAACTCTGTATTTAGAAATATATGTATTAGTTTTATTTTATTTATTATCTTTTTTTCGCTATCATTGGGCAAAATGAATAATAAATATATTTTAATTATAACGAAAGTAGCGAAATTTACCACTGTCCAACTAAGATAATTCTATTATTATTTCCTCCATAGATTTGCTCAAATTCCAGGGGAAGGCCATGAACTTACGTAAGGATTAATTTTTATTTTTAAAACCTTAATATGAATTTATGAAGATGTAAAAGACAAATGTGTGCCCACATGACATAATCCTTATATTTTCTCTTCTTTTTTTTTCAGTCATGCAAAATTTAAAGTATCACTGGATATTACAGCCAAATATTTGTTATTGGCAGATATATATAAACCAGTAAGAAAATTATTCATTCTTAACCTCAATTAAGAATTTGGTGGTTTGGCAGTTATTTTGCATATCACCATAAAAAGTGTCCAATAATATATTATTGGTACATAGTGTTGTTATGAAATTGGAAGACTTACAATGGCTTGGATCAGGTTTCTACATTACCTATATAAAAGATGATAGAGCGATTGATAAACATTTTCTCTTCTAAGTTCTCGTTTAAAGATCACTTATAGAATCTCTGTTAAGATGCATTTCCACTAAGGCTTGGTTCCCACTGGGCAATAACTACGCGATAGCAGCTATTGTATTGCTTATCGCAGTTGGGATAATTTTCAACAGGAAACACGTGTTCCAAAAAAGAGGTGAATTTTCTCAAAGAAATGTTTACACTATATATACATATACATGTCAAATATTGCAAAATAATCCACACAAAAAATTAATTTTAATCGACTTGTAAGGTAGTAGGTTGTGATTCTTCATATATTTTCTACTTTTGATTCCAGGTTATTTACATTTGTCAACTCCACAAGGATTTAGAGAACGAGAAGTCCTTTATCTTTCACTTATCAGAATTCGCTCTTAAGGAGCCATTACTCAGCTTCTCAATCTACGTGGCGAAAGAGCGGAAAGAAAAAGCGAGGCGGCTGTCTCGAGAGAACAGTGATGGGCACATTATGAATGGAGACGATGGTGAAGATGATGGTGATGAAAGCCTAGGTGATCTGAATGATGAGATTGAAGAACAGCAGACCATGTCCTTTGTTACCCTATTCGCCACAAATAAAAGGTATATATAAAGGTATATGTATATAGGTGTATATATTTATATATATGTAAATGTAACTCTGGCTCTGTTAATTCTATGAAAATGTTAGCGGCATTTGGAAAAATAAGGTTTCGATGGTTGAAGCCTAATTTTCAAATGTTGCATGGTTTGGCCAAAGCCCAATATGTCGCCATCATTCAAAGGGATCTATAATATTATTTGATAAGGCCTCAATCAGGAACTTGTATTTTCGAGTGGACAAAAGGCACTTTAGACTGCGAAAAATTCGATAACTGAGCACCGATACTTACAGAGGGTCGAAATATAGATTTTATATAAATCCGGAAGTTTTTCAGTAATATGCAAAAGGATAATAGTAGCATAAACCTCTAAGACAACATTAAGCACACAAATAATTGGATGGAAAAGGAAGTACAACTACAGAACGTTTTATTTGTCTGCTTACATCCATTGTATTATACTTGGCTACTCACTTACTTACTCACAAAACTTCTGAAACGTTGTTTCGTTTTCTTATTGTAACTGGAAGGCTTAAAAACCTACCGGTAATTGTCCGAATTATTTCGACCACTGATCTATATGGTTAATGTGGTGTGTGGGGTGTGTGTACAACTTATGCATAAAGAAATTTCTACAATACCTCTGAATCTAACCTCTAACCCTAAATGTAATAGAAATACGGATTTATACTATTTGAAATTTACATTTTAAATGGAACTTAAATTAGCAATGAAATGAAATGAAATAAAAAAAATGAAGTTGCACGTGTTCGTATTTTAATTGTGCTGCCTTTATTATTTTTCTATCAGTTCTCTACAAAAGCTTTCCATCAAATTCAGAAGTGCTTCTTTCTCTGGCTTACAGTCAGCAGCTACGAATACTACTTCACAAGATGACTTATTATGTGAGTTCTATCTGATTTCCTCATTCATACTATTTACTGTTTACATTTTATAATGATTGTGTATATTTCTCTCTGGGCAAAATATGTCTTGTTCGGGCGTGAATATTTATACAATTATACAAGAACCTACACCAGTCAACCAAATTCTTCTTCTTCTGATTGTATTCGTTATTGATTGACGACAAATAATGATTTGTATCCTTTTATCGGTTTAATATCCTTGGTATCAAATAATGTTTAATGCTTTTTTTTTATTTTACCTTTCTATGTGCAGCAATCCAAGATGGGCTATCGGATCTTGAGACACCAGAGCCTGCTGATGGGTTCACTCTCAATAGTGTCCATAGCGTTGAAGGTAAAAACAGTGATATTGATGTAAATGGAGAGATATCACCAGACGAAAAGCCGCCCATCATCACCGCCTCCATCTTAGAAAAAGTCGAGCAGGAAGTTATGTCTCCCAAAACCTGCTTTGCCTCGGGCTCCACTTATGAGATTGAAGAGGGAGAAGAAGTCGAAGATGAGTTGTTTAAGCGACGGGAGTTTGAGGATCACCAGACCAAACTTATTGATATACCTGCCTCTTCCACCACTACCGCTACAGGCGAAAGGAGGTCCTTGGAGACCAAAGATTCTGTAGAATCCACTATCCAACATACGGATCAATCAGTTTCTTTATTAAGTGATGTACCTGGTACGACTTCAATGGACAGTACAAACATGCCGGTATTGGAACCCATTCTAAATGTTGTGAGGTTTGTAAACAATCCCTGCTTTGTGATTCTGTTTTTATTGATTTAGTCAACACAGTAATTAGTGCAGGTTTCTGTCCATTGTAATGTGTTTCACGCTAATGTCAGAGAAAGAAACAGGATGGGTACCACCAGTAATTGTAATTTTATGAAATCTTTCTCTTTTTAGTACTTCTCCTGTTTCCGGTAAAGCCCCATCTGTTGATGCCAAACCGGATGACGAACCTCCTTTAATACAATCCATGGTATCCGATTTTGTTGTTGTTTCATTTATTATTACATTAATGCGTCGGTGTTTAGGCAAAATTCGTTTCCTGTAGTTTGAAGTCCACACATTATAAAAATATTTTATTTTGACCTAAAATGAATTTTCGTGTAAACGGTATTTTTAGTGAGAACAATCTATTTTGGTGCTATAAGTAAAAAGGGATTAAAAATGCTTTTTTTTTTTTTTGAAAGTTTGTACACTTGATTTTGTTTCCTGGACGCGCATTTTTTCTGGAGTAAATATTAATCGCTTTTCCTCATCCTTTTTCTGTTTGATTTATATGAACTTAATACTTAAATAATAAATAATATTTATTAAATAAATAAATAATAAATAATATTTATTGTTTCATATTCTCTTTAAGCAGATCACGAAGGAAGAAATGGAAGAGTTTACCAAAACTAAACTGGAAATGAATAAAGAAACAGCTGCTACTTCTTCTGATGACTCGTCCGTGTTGTACAACAATGTTGTTCACCAAGTGCAAGATGTTTTAGTTCAACAACAAAAGACGATCCAAGCACAACAGAAAGAGCTAACTGAAATCAAAGACATGTTGAAACTCCTACTGTCTAACCAACAACAACAACAACAACAACAGACTGGTTCTACTGTGTTCCCACCACCACCAACAACACCGGCGCCGCAACCACAACCAGCCACAAACAACACTCACGACAGTGATTCAGTGGAGGATATCAAGGTGATGAAGGAAATATTTATTTTAGAAAATACTTTTTGTGAAAAGGAAATCTTGTCACTTCCCACGATTGAAAATATCGAGAATGAGTGAAGTTATTATGAAATAAATCTCAATGTAACTTGAGTCCCACTCTATGGACTATTCCCGGCTAACGATGAGATATATATTCACATGACGAGCTTTCCCCTAAGACGCTTGTCTATAACGTGCAATGCGCAATGTAGTTTTTTCATTGTTAGCCCAATTTTGAGAATGAAGCTTCTCAGTGTTTTTGTACGGAATTTCGATTTTCCCATTTTTAAGTACAAAGAAAATTATACATTGATTGAAAAGAATTAGAAGTTTTATTCTTAGTAAACCCATAGTTAAAATGAAAATAATGAAATCTCTATAGAATGATGTTCTAATGATTTTTTTTCTGATTGTTTCTTCTAGGTACACATGCAGTTGTTACAGAAGAGCGCGTCATCCCAATTCAGCAAAGCAAGTAAAGAATTCGGAAAGCAGTGTTGTATCCTTTTCAAATAAGTTTTACTTACTATTGCAGGGGGTGGGGTTGTTGTTTATCGGTGAACTTATTGCTCTTTTTGTGGTTTTTATGTTCTTTAAATACTTTTCCCTTTAATAAAAAATTTAATTTGTGATTGAATGATCACCAGTAAAAATAAAATAAACAATGAATTTCATTGCTTAATTGAAAATTGATTACAGACTATTTCATCAACTACATTTAGAGGTAAAAAATTAATTTAACTGAAAGTATAACCAGTTAATTTACCATTTGAACTTATATGTCCAAGGTCAATAGGTCCTATACTCGAGTTTACAACATAAAAACTTTTCATATAAGGCAACCCACGGCAGTGACTAAACATATCTCGACGCAGTCATTCTATCAATTTCGACAATATCAAAGTTCTCTCCTCTGGGGAATATGATAAATAATTTGCGTTATTTGTACACTCCACTCAAAATAATTTTTCAACATTTTTGTATTATTATCTAGTGAATATGGTGTGGGGTGTGTATGCACCAAAACGTTTGCATAAAATCAGAAAGTGTATAGTGTACTTTCGCTTTTGACTTTTGGCGATTTCTTTGCACTTCACTGATTAAATTGTTTATTGCTACTGGTATAAGAGGATACCATTTCCCTTAACTGTATTCTTAACTACTACAAAACAGCAAACAAACTAGAACAGCTGGTTAAGGATATTGGCTCGACAGTACAAGAGAAAGAAGACCGTACCACACAGATCTTATCCAACATCGTGAATAACACAATTGCAATGAAACTCGAGAAGACCATTAAAGCAGAGATGAAGCAGACTGTTCTGCATGGAATGGAGAAAGTGGCTGCCAAATATTTTGAAAGCATGAACAACCAAATAGCTCAAGTACGAACTATTTCTTATATTTCTATATAATAGCTCTCTTTTATCCATTAAGGTTACGTTTAGAGGCATACCACTGAGAGGCGTGTTAATTTCTTTATCGCAAACTGCTTTAGAGATTAACAGAGAGTTTAGTTAGTTAAATAGTTGCGAATGTTTACCCAGGATTGTCTCTTCAGTACTAGTCAGATTGTTATCAATGAGGGTCCTGCCTTCGTTGGGAAACACTTACAACGGAAACCTACGACAATTAGTAGCGAGGGGTTATCTTCACCACTGTCGGTCGGTGGTGGTTTCGAACTCTTGACCAGCACTCGGCCACAGCTCCGTGCATGATTTCTTTGTCCACTTATTAATGTCTGTTACCAGTGGTGTTGTTGTTGTACCTTTGGGTGCTAAATAAATAAATGTCTACGCTTATTTTTCCCACCCTCGAACCCTATTTGCTTTTTAATTTTTTTGTCATGATTTTCAATGCTAAAGAAATCTATTCGGTATGTTTGGTTCCAGTTATTTCTCATATTGTTATTATGTGTAAGGTATACAGTAAATAACAATTTTCCCATTTTTCCCACAGCTGTACTAATTCCTAATTGTAACATTCCTAATTATTGTTCTTCTTATTATTATTCAGAAATTGTCACTTTGGGAAAGAACACTGCGCGAAGAATGTGCTGAACTTGTGAAAAGCAAGGTGCATTTTTGTTGTTTTTTGTTGTGAAATCACTGTCTGTATTTTTTTATAATACACCGTGCCCACATATGTTTTATACATGTTTATAAAGAAAGTGAAAACCATGCCTGAAATGGTTGTTGACTTGACATTCTACGTGTAAGATATTCCTAGCCTGTGTCCTTTCTAAAAACTCACATGTGTTCTCATATTTCCACTTTCTTTGCAGCCATGAAAAACCCATTAATATGAAAAATATAACAAAATGTCTTTTTTCAGCCCTTGGCAGAATCCATTGGATACGCAGCCGCTAGTATTTTGGAAGGAACCATACCGACCGCTTACCGTGAATCCTTTCAAAATGTGCTGTTGCCAGGTTTTGAGAAGGCTTCTATGGCCATGTTCATGCAAATCAACCAGACGTTCCAGCAAGGAACGAAACAATGTAAGTTGAAATGTTTTCTCTCTAAATTTGACTAATTTGTATTGGAAGAAATGTGAAATTATGAAGAATTTGCTGGTTGCTGTTAAAATAATGTTTTGTAAGTAATGCTCATAGCACTAGTAAGCGCATGATTTCGAGAGTTATTTGGGATTAACAAAACAGATTTTAATTTTTTATAATTTTTAAATGCTTTAAAATGAAGCGAGAGCTCTATTTAAAACCCATCCAAAATTTAATCAGTCAAACGATTCTAACGTATAAAACAGCGTCAAAAAATAACATTGTGTTTCTAAGAGACCGTTTACACGAAGTTTCATTTTGCCACGAAATGAAACTTTTTACAAGTTCACTACTCCTTACTCGAGATGAGTTTCATTTCATTCACTCCTTAAGAGTTACAATTTTACAAATACATTTTTCTAAAACGTGTTCTCACTACACATAACCGCAGGGCACATTAGCTCGTTAGTTTATTTCTTTGCTGTGGAATCTGTTATATAATAGCGTACGTTGGACTCTCTTAGATGCGTGTGTTATTTTCATAATGGTAGGTAAAGCAGCGAAAGAAATCGAGTCGAACACCGGAGGCGCCGTTAGGGTAGAACTTGTCTTGCATACTACGGTTATTGTCGTCTTTGAAGTAAGAGCCATGCATGCTTAATATCACGTTCTTTATTTAGACCTAGAACGTCTCGAGCAGCATTTAGAAACGAAGAAATTGAACCAAGAGAGCATGCAAGAACCTTTGTTATCCGGCTTACAAGATCTCGTACAATCCTTCCAAGGTACTGCTGATCGACTTACCACTGGTGTCGAAACCAACCTCGAAGCGTTGATGCAGAAGCAACTACGAGACGCCACGGATCGGTAAACGCGTTTATTTTTTCTCGAAACCTTCGATAACTCGAACTTCCAGTAACTCGAACTGTTTTTTATTTCTCCTTGAACCCCCACTAAGTCTTTCTCGTAACCCCGATAAGTCGAACAATTTTCATGGTCCCTTGGGAGGTTCCAGTTATCGGGAGTATACCGTATTCTTAAAAAAAAAAACATGAAAAAGAAAGTTAAAGAACTGCTGAAATTAACATTTTAACTGCAGGAAGTTTTTTAAAAACTATTATCAAGGAAAGATTACTGTGTACGTAATCAATGGGCTAGACCCCTTACTCACAGTAATTTTCTCTCACAGAATGCAAGGTACATTTGGAAAGACAATCGAATCGCGGATCATCCCTTCACTCTCTAAAACCATCTCACGTTGTGCTGATGATGCTTTTAAAGAATGGAAACAAAAGATTGACACCTCTATCTGCGATATGCTGCAATCGGCTGCGCATGCGCAAATCAATTCATCGGTATCAAGTGGAGAGACGACATTGGAACAGAAAAGGGTTGGTAGCTTTTCATTCCTTTTGTTAAAACCCAATCGGCTCAGCACATCTTTTAATTTTTTTCAAGTTCAGGTTTCATTATTCTAAATTTTCGCGCTCCAGAAAATAAAATGTCACGAAAAGTTGATACGAACATCTTATCGGACAAAACTTAAACGGATAAAATTTGAGTGAAAGAACACTTTTTGTTGGACCTAATTTTAGTCACCTGACTGTATTACTATTGTCAGGAATATTTGGTCTACCTACGGGTAAATAGACATTCATACTCTTGTATGTTTTCATTAACAAAATTGCTTATAATAATTTACTTGAGTTGGAGGGGATGAATGGGGTCGATGATCTTTTTAAAGGTAATTGCGTTTTTTACCTTTATTTACCGAGCCGGCTTACGACGTCATTTGGACGTTGTTACGACACCAAAACGTAACAACAATGTTATAGCAACGTCGTCCTGGGTATGGAACTATATTTCGGTAGTTCGCTTAAATTTTGAACCTTCGAAAAAATGTTTTTAAGTTATTAATTCATTCTTTGAACCTTTTTTTAATCCTTTTATATTTTCAAGGAATTTATCCAAAAACTGTTCGAAGAAGGCAACTACAACTCGGCATTCGAGACTGCACTTTCTGCATCGAATCTCGCACTAGTGTTATTCGCATGTCGACAAATCGATCCAGTGGAGTTGTTCAACCCGAGTATCGCGAACGTGTCTCCTCTTACTCAACCCATCATCTTGTCGTTGGTTCAACAACTTTCCCAAAATCTGCGAGAGGATACTGAAATAAAAACCAAGTATGTTCTTCTATATTTCATCGATGTTTACACATGAATGTCTTGTCAATTCTCTATATAGTATTCTTATCGGTGGAGAGACAAACGTATTTAAAAGGCCTTCATTTGGGCTAAAAAGATTTCTCACTTTTGGTTGTTTTATGCCGGGTTCCATTCAGCAGCGCGGTCAAAACGACCAGCAACCCTATTGTTTATGAAACAACAGAGCGCCTGGTCGCCTCGTATGTTCGCGCAGTAATCTCCACTCGGAGATTATCCGCCAAAAATAAATCACAGCGAAAACTATAAACAAATTTTTTCAAGATATATTTGTTATTGTTTTCAACGAATCCGATTGGTGCGCTTAAATTGGTGCCCAATGCCCAGGAGTATACTTCAGCTCTACTTCCAGACGCACACGTTTTGTTCGCCAGCAAACGCAATTATTGCGCAATATATATCTTGAAAATATTAGAGCGCCCTGGTCGCTTCGACCGCTCTGCTGAGTGGAACCAGCCTTTAATTTTATTTCCATTATTTACGTATGCAGTTATCTACGTATTTTCTATGTATAATTTTCTTACAAATGCCATTTCCTTCTTGCCAATCCCCAGAGATATTCTAAACTGTGTCAAGCAAGAAGGGAGGTAGGAAATAACTGTATTATTATTATTGAAATAACGACGCTTTCAATGGTGAGTTTGCTTCCTTTTCATCAGGTTCTTAGAGGAATCACTTCTCGGTTTGAACTCTACAGAGGAAATCACACGGGAACATCTTCCTGGTATCTTGCAATCATTAAACGAACAATTATCATCAGCCATCCACACTCTCATGAGAGAAGAACGTCCTAACAATAAACAAATACGCTCCTTGAAAATGCTACAAATGGCCGCAAATGGTGTGTTTGTTTCTTAAAAGAAGAACAGCGTGGTCGAACGGCTCAAGGTTCAAGTATTTTTGTAATCGTTGTGTTTTTCCTTTCTTCGTCAGGCCACGATAAAATAAATGAGAGAACAGTTTCATAATTTCATAATGTTTACACGAAATACTTTTAACTGTATGTTGCCTCTTTATCTTAAGGGAGTTTTTTTCATATTGTAAAGAAAAACTTTATAAAGAACTTTAAAAATTTAAGACAATGAGAGTATCTGAAGATACATGGTGTTAACTGCGCTTTATTTTGAAATGTCAATTTTGTTGTTCTTTTGACGTTTCTTTTTGGCCTTCCTTTGCTTTGATTTTTTATCTTGTGCGTGTGCATGATTAGTTATGTTTCAAAATCTTTGTATTATTTTGTATGTTTTTAAAAGCTTTTAAAAAAATGATGGAAACCGCTTATGTAGGGAGGGATAGGGGTCTTTCTAAAGAATCTAATTATTAATTGTTGATAGTTTATTAGTGGAATTATGATTATACAATCTGTCCCGTTTTTCATGTGGACTAAGAGTAACAATTTGTAGCTATGAAAGGAGTTTATTGATGTCTTTTATGGAATAAAACATATTCATAGACAACTATTTAATGAACTTATGTGCGTCAATGAAATTTTCATTAATATTTTTGTTCGCAAATGTGTAAT
>JAUEKX010156458.1:0-23750 GCA_031834005.1 Dendronotus venustus
GAGAAATAGTACAAGATGATTTTATTTTCACTCTCCTTCGCATGTATTTGCTACATTCTAGATCCGCCTCTGATGACATACAATGGTTTATCAATGAGAAGATCATTTCATATAAATATGATATAGTTTGCGTACATAGTAAAACCTAATTTACATGGAATACTTCATTTGAAGTCTCTCATCATTATGGAATTATGTATTCGAATGATCTCTTACCAAAATACAACTTAGACAACGAATACTGGTAATTTGATACTAAATTAACCGAATTATCAGATCTAATTTGTTATAATATTCCTTCCTCGTAGGCTTCTAGAATAATAAAATACGTTGTTTTTGAAAATTCTTTTAACCGTTTTCGAAGATATGATCATTTTAGAACTAAAAAACTTCTTTTCTTTTTAATTTAAAGAGATTTTAGTAGAACCACTCTTTGTCGGAAAAAAAAAATACTGACAGTCAAGTCAGAAAAAAACACTGACATATGGCTGTTGCAGTTTTTACCGAACCTATAATTCCATGCATATTTAAGGGAACATTTGTTTGTTTGTTTGTTTGTTTGAGTTTATTCCTCTAGTCGAGCTTTGCAATGGTCTGCTGGCGCCTTTGCAGTAATACCAACTTCCTTGTCTTTTATACAGGTTTTCCTTTACATAATGCTTGTTTATGTTAAAGAAAGGACTGCATGCTGATAAAGTAATCAATACAGTTGGAAAGATTGTAAATTGAATAAGTATCGCATAGTATAGTGATGTGTGCAATGATATTAATAGTGCATGATGAAAGATAATCAACTGCAAAGCAAACTAAATTTAATGAATCAATTTGGGTTGCTCTTAAAAATATAATAATTTCTTTTGATTAATACTAATAATATATAGTAATTTATTTTTCCAATGTCTAATTAAATTATCAATTAATCATTGTTTCTCGATTGTCTCCACAGATACAGGGGACAACTAAAATAAGTTTGTAGTTTATTAAATAATTCCCTTTAGTGAGAAAGATTAAGTTTCCTCATTCTCCTTACTTCATAAATCAGAAAGATGGGGTAATTTGCATGCAAGCACGTGTTTGTAAATATCTGAAAATTACTCGTAAGAGTTTGTAATCAGCAAATATACCGATAGAGAGAGATTCATCATTTTAAAATAAATTGCGACCTTAATACGATTTTGGGGTTAATATAATTACTATGGTATACTATAGCGATGGACGCCATAGTTAATCTTTAACGACGATTTATCTCGAGCTCATGCTGTTTATTATACTAAGAGATGGTTTCAAAATTTATGTTGTTTTTACTATTTACTATTAGACTATTTAATTGTTAAATATTTTAAATATGTTTTTATCTTGTATTGAGTTATTATACTTTATTAATTTCATTGAATAGTTGTAGGAGGTAATTGTGAATGCGGCACGTGCTGCCTTTTAAGGGGCATTTAAAACATCCATATACAGGGATTAAGTTGATCCATATATAGGGATTAAGTTGATCCATATGCATGTTTGCAAAACTTTTTACTTTTATATTTTTATCCTGACCATAATGATGTCATGATGTCATACATCTTGTCTTACAGTTTTTAAAATGTAAGACTTTATAAAATTATGATGTCAAATATTTGTTTTATATTTTTTACCAGTGATGTTATCTTACATAACACATCTCTTGATAAAGAAAGTGGGTGACGCATTAATATTTTGACTTAATTCTCTTATATGAATTTTTATTCAAATCGCTTTCGTTCTTTTTTTTGTTTAATTTGTTATTTCCTCTAAAATCACGTTTTTGCTCTCAAACATTTAACTTAAATCTCATTGAAAACATCCAGATACGAAAACCGATAGCCTTTCTTTGTTGTAGTGAAGGTTGAAAGGGTTAAGAGATTAGCAGTCACTAAAGATATCGATTAATCGGCAAAACATTAAGTTATAATCATAACCTCTAGGATGTATTTTTATTCCAGATGTTGACATTGATAATGTTGATTCATGTAAGTATTTGTGAGTTGACGTTACGTTATGATAATAAATGAATAAATACTCTTTATCCCTTTAAATACTAGCTAAGTTCAGATGATTTTTGTTTGAATGAGTATAAAAGTAAAGTACTTATTTTAAGGTTAATTGTAGAGTTTTGAGCCTGAAAATTATCAGCAAATTAAAGAAAAAATCTGAATTCAAAGCTCAGGTTTTTTATATAAAACATGTCAGTGTACTGCGACGCTTAAAACGTTAAAAGTAGTTTATATAAATATATTTTTTGGTGTTATTATATTAAATAAGATTAATGAAGTTACTTTGATATTCTTTTGACCATAAATGATGCCAAAGTTTGAGTATTCTTTATAAATTATATAAATAAATTACGTATAACGCCAATTTTTAAATTGTAAATTTGTAAATTCATCATTTTATGGTGATGTCATCGAAAAGAAATTTTGTCAGTGAATTTTTTTTTCTAAAGAAGGGAACTACAAACGTACAAAGAGGGTAGGAGGTATATTAACAAAATGAAAGGATTAAACCATTAATAAAGTGATTAAGACTTCTAAAGCTATCATATTTTATTTATTTTATTTATTTTATTTGTTTTCTCTCTTTAAGTGCCAACGACGAGCATACTAGATACTTGTCACTGCTGACAACATACAAATGAAGGTTTGAAGATGAAGCTTAAATGTTAAGAAAAATTAAATTTTTAATACATGCGGTAAAACTGGTTCAATTTAGGCTGACATAACATTTTTAAGCTAATTTTTATTTTAAATTTGGAAGTTTCAACACTTAAAATTGCGAATTTGCTATAAGTGATGGTATTTAATATAACTCTATTGATATTTTAGGTTCATAACGTTTTTGAGAAAAATACTAACTTGCTGAAAAGCTAACCCACGCTACTACTCAACCTAGGAGGTAAAAAATTGATGAGAGCAATAATAAAGAGATCAAGTATGTGTGTTCTCATTACAAACCTCCATACTTTTATGTTTGAAGAGTTAAGAGTCAATCAAGGCTTAACCACTAAAAGGAATTACCACCAAGAAAGACTCTTTCATAATTCGATAAATATGACTTTTTGCATAGCTACCAGTAATGTCCGATAGTTTCATAGTTTTTGAGATATTGAATTGAAAATTAATTAAGGAAGCAACAACCTCATTCATTTTAAGAATTGACGTTATTATTGTATAACTTCTTTTAAAACAAAAATAAAGTAAGATTTCAATATTTTTGCAATAAATAGCATATTTATTAATCATATGGAGTCAATGTCCTTATTATTAGTTAGAAGCAAATTACCAAGAACAACATCATTTGAGAGATTGAAGTTCCCGGCAATTATCCTTTGTATATACCATTTCATTAAAAAGGTATAAAAAAGTGTAGTGAAAAATTATGTCATAAGGTTAAATGATTATTTTCCATATTCGTTTTAATCAGAGGTGGGTGTAAATCATCTTAGTAAATCATCATTTAAATGTCACATTGTGGTAATCTCAATGTGGTAGTTGAATCAGCTGACTTATTGATCTTTTGGCAAAGGTTATAAAAAGGCGCGTTAACAGTGCTTGGTAAATAATTCCATGCCTTTTAGTCCAAATTGAATAAGTTTGAATAATATAGTTACTTATAGCTTGCAGTTACAGGGCCGTAGCAGCCTATGGGGCCGGGTGGCCATGCCCCCCCCCCCTAAAAAAAAAAATCTTTGTCAAATATGTTTGTTTTTTTCGCTGTATGTTAAAAAAGTTTAAAAAAGAAACTTCCGAGTCAAATTTTTACCTAAAGGATGCCTTTTAAGCTAATCTAGAGAATCAAAAAATCAAAAATTTTCATACGACACTACAATAACCACATTTTCCAAACATGGCCCCCCCCCAAAAAAAAAAAAATGCTTTGCTACGGCACAGAGTTATCAATTTCGGTAAATACTCTATCAATGAAATTTTCCATGTTTCATAGTCGAAAAGTTCACTCTTTTAAAATTAAAATAACAAATTTTCCTATATTTGTTGTCAGGACTAATATTTGTGATAACGAGTCATTACGTTCAAAACGGTCTTGTTATGGTTCTTGTTACTGTTGTGAACGTTTATACTCGAATGAGACCTGTTGTTTTATAAACATCTCAACTTTTAAGGAATCCATTACAGGTGGGTACAAAACCCTTAGAGTTTAAAGTCATAATAAATAGGGATCAGAATATTTTTATATTTTGCGATGTTATCTTCACTTTTAATCAGGTAATGAAAATGACCTTTTGTGATGACGAGCAAAGCTTTCGGACAAGACCTTATTAAGATTATTTCACAATTCAGTCAATTCCGTGTGTATAGCATTAGTATAATCAAGTTAGAGTTTAGGTAACTGAATAGATTTACTCACACATGATTCATACTGATGAAATCATAAAGCTGATGTTAATCTTCTTAATAAAGAGCAGGATAATAATCTTTTACATCAACTTCCGGCATGCAGTTTATTGATTCGATGGCAAAAATGATCTCAACACTCCATATGCAATCGATCTGCTTCTAGACTTTTCTTATACCATTCTACATTTTTTAAAGTTAAAAGATCATTCATTTTCCCCTAGAAACGGCACAAGTGATAAGCATTTTGACGAACTTTGTCCAAAAACGAACAAATAACACTTTTTTGCTGAATAATTCCTTTATAATTTTTATTTCTTTCAAATATATTCGGCCTCATTTTTCTTATAAAACCTTTAAGGCATCCTTGATAAAGCCACCTTACGATCTTTGGAAAACATGATAAACAAAACGAAATCGAACAAACATGGAGTGCTTAACTTTCTCATATATAACTCCTCCCTTTTAGTTACAAAATAAAAAGAACAGGAAACCATTGCAAATCAGAACTGGAGATTGAGCTGTTTTTGATCGGATGGTTTGTTTATTTCACATTGCCAATGCTATAGAGAGAAAAATATATTGGTTCTAACATCACAATAGTGCAATAAATGTGTTTAGCACGTGTGTTGTTGTTGTTTATGTGTGTTCCTCATTACCTCGTTTCGAAGTAATAAATTACCTAACACATTGAAAACTCAATATCGCTTTTTTTATTCGTCAAAAAAAGTAAATAAACATGTATCTTCAAAACATGCGGAAGTAAACTTGTCTCCTCTTTCGGCTCTTCAAACCGACTTAAATCTCCGTGAAAGGAAGAGCTACCAGGCAAGATAGAATGTGGAAAGGTTCCTTAATAAACACGAGAGAATGTTAAAAGTTTTTTTAATTAATTCTCCTACACTTATATTCCTTTTCTTCCGTTTTCGGTGGAAAAATATCAATTTACTTAAGCATAACGAACATCGCGTTTTTACCCTCCAATATTTAAACTTAGAAACTAATTAACAAGACATCATAATAAAAAGACAGCTTTTCCTAATACTGACTAAATATTAACTAAAAGGGAGAAGAAATCAGACACGTAAAATCTCTCGTCTTTGAGAATAGATGTATCTTAACGACAATTAATAAACAAGACATCTACGAACTCTTTAAGTTCCAGCCAAGTGCCGGCGATTTTAAATGTTTAATTTTGTACAGACTGAATGCAAAATAGAGAAAGAAAATATGGTCCTTAACATAACCACAAAGAAATAAATTACCTCACACATTGAAAACTTAATATCACGTTTTTCATTTGACAAAAATATTATATCCATACTTTCTTTACAATCTACAGAACTTTGTAAACCGATCTAAATCTCTGGAAGAGATACAAGCAAGTAATAATTGATCTCTTTGCTCGATCAATCACACCCTAACGGTATGTAATTCATCATTAATGACTTTAGATCAAAATGTAATTTATATTGTTTTGATCAAAAGAATGAATTAATGAATCCCAAATTGTAAAATTAGATTGCTGGATGATTTATTTCTCTTAATTTTCCTATTTTGACATTAAAGTGCCACCCTTCTTTTGAAAAGAGTTATTAGATTACTCGATGTGATGATTTCCGAGATGTAGGAGTGATGATATGAATATTGGTTGCGTAGAGCAAATCCACAATGTGTTTTGATCGTTGCTATGGCCTATGGTGCCCACGCTAAACTAAAATCTACAGCATGCTTTGAATAATTGTGAACTCTACAATACCCTTTTGATAAACATAATCATTCCTATTTTGTCTGGCTATTTCGTTATTTTCTTGAATAACATTTAATAATTAATAAAAATTAACTTCCACTTGTGTTAAATATGAAAGGTCTTTGTGCTTTCGATTTGTACAAGTTTTGCTTTATGTTAGCAAAGTAAAAATACTGATAAGTATTTCTATACCCTTTTGTTTAATTGTTGTCTGACCTACTCCCATTTTGTCTAAATACTGTTGATCATACTAAATGACTTTGATGTTAATGGAAAATGCTAGCAATTATGGTAGTGGAAATCATTAAAATAAAAGAATAATGCAACTATATCAAAATAATGGATATTTATACTTTTATTAATTGCATTTTGATTTGCTGTGAACCTTTCTCTTAACGTCGTTCAGACGTCAGTTTTTGAAAACAACAATAAATCTATGTAATAATTCTCAAATACCTATAAAGTTAAAAATATTTTGTGCAGAATTTTCTCATACAGTGGAATCTCTCTAATCTCGAACTTTATTCTTTGGTTTTTTGTGAGAGCCCACTGTAAATAGAAGTATATTCACAAAATGACTTTTTCGTGTGATCTGTGACGCATTCGAATTTGTCGGATTGGGTAAATAACTTGTCCAAAATGCAATCGTCTGTTTTCATTCCTTCGACACTTTCACAGGGAAAAAAAGGAAAAAAATGTAGTGAGGTTTTATGTCCTTTTTGCTGTGTAAAAATATCTTGTCTAAACAATGGAATGTTTAAATATAATGTCTAAACAATGGAATGTTTATTACGTGTAAGATTTACATCGTGAAAAAGCTTGATTCAAATGATTAAAAATGAATTGAGATATGGTTAAACGACCGTTATCAGACGTCGCATTGATGTCGCTAATGGTGATATGACCGCGATCCAACGTTTTCGCGACGTTGCATAATATCGTCGCATTAAACAACCGTCATTTGACCTTAAAAAACAACGTCAATTCGACGTTTTTGTGCTATGTGGGAGCAAACTCTCTTTTCTATAACGTAATGTTTTGAAAGGAACTACGGTTTTAACAGTTATGTGTTAATTGTTTGCGAATTTTCATGTTGAAGGATCAAAGACGTATATTTGTTTGTTACGTTACTTTCTCTTGTCACGAGAAAAACAAATAATGATTTATACACAATGAAAAGTAAACTTTTACGGCATGATCTATGGAAAAAGAAAATGAAAAACTCTACTTGCATTGTATCATCGAATTGACGATGAGTTCATTTCTAAAAAATAACTTTCTGCATCATTCATTTTTTACGGTAGATCAGTCGCACTTTCTCCTTTAAGTTAATCCTCTCGATAGTGTAGAAAAGAGAAAAAACAACTAAGAAAAATAGGGCTGTAATTAAGATTCCATAAATGGTAGTAGGTGTTTTAAACGATTGTCGTCATCGTTACTAACATGGAGGATTGATGGTTCATGGTGACAAAAGGTTCAATCTGAATACTAAAATTGATATTGGGAAGTAAATTTGCTTCTTATGCTCCTCCTACGCACGAGTAAAAACTATAAATTGAATGCTGTAAAGCAAAACTAATCATAAATACAAGATTGTCCAATAGTTCAGACTCAACTAGAAGACATAGTACAAACTGAAAGGTAAGGTATATTCATTATAAATTATCACACTTTACTTTTTACATGCAATCCAATCATCTCTATATAATGACATTCACTAATCGAATTTTGGTCATCCGTCAAAATTATAAGACAAACCCATTACAATAAGCAGATTAAGTTGCATTTTGCTTAATTTCGCAATGTGACATTGTAGCAGTTTCCGAAAAAAATAGCAGAAGGATATTTCAGTGTTCGAGGAAGATTACCTACTTTCGTTCCTTCCTTAAATTTTTTTAGAAGAAAGGATTATTACTCAGTACCAGGGGTTGCATTCCTAAAAGGAAAATACAATTTATGTGCTGATAATAGTCTTTCAAAGCGAGCCTACGCAAGTTACACAAGGTTTTCATCATTTCGATGAAAGCACGACGAGGATTGAATTATGTACACAGTTAATTTCCTACGCCCGCAAATGTATTAAAGACGACAGCAGTTCTTGTAATGTTTCTATTTGAGGATCTTTTTTTAGGATCGCTTTTAAATGATAATTCGTATTTTTTTTTTTTCATTTCAATATCATTAAGAAAAAAGTACACTTATGGTTTAATTATCGGAATGAAGTGTAACAAAAAAACCTTGATTATATGAGTACCATTTTTACTTCCTTTTTGTCGCATTCTTCTTGTCAAATAAAAAGTCATTTACAAAATTCCAGCTGTGAAAATGACATCTTTTAGGAAAAACCAGAAGAATTCGTAGGTTTGTGTTGCAGTCTAGCGGTCTTGTTTAATATTAGCTTAACAAAGAAAGAAAAGATTTAATTGCCTATATACAGGCGATGACAGTTTATGATTTCCTTTCCCATTGTTTTTGCTGTAACAAAGAGCTATAATAATTCGTTCGAAATCGCCATTGTACTTGATTGATCCTTGAATATAAAAAGCTGACATACTTTCTATTTTCTCATTCAGATTGCAGAATACATAACGAGATGGAGACATTCCAAATTTACATTCTTGGTGGGGTAGCTGCTTTGGCAACGTGTTGGATATTATGGTTTGCTAAGCAAAGATACCAATGGTTTCGAAGCGTCATCAACAAAAATCCAATTTCTGCTACATTGCAGCCTGTTGTCGCTAAATCACCACAACAGAAACATCTATATGAGGAAGGCGCACCTACTCGGCTTGTGGCAGCCAAAGCTAACTTTCGTCAATACATCAAGTATCTTATCTTGGCATGCTTGCCGTATTTCTGGAGTACACCAATCAAACTCATCCAAGAATTCTGGACCCGGAAATTTGATAGCAAACTGTCAGTCAATGAGAAACTGCAAAGAATGGCAAAGATGATCTTAGAAACTTCTTTGATTCTCTTGTTCACAGAAAGATTAGAAAATGGACGATATCGTTTCTCCTGCAAAAATATCCGAATCCCTTCAAAAGAGGATGAAGAATTTCGTCACATCAACAATGCCGATTTCGAAATTGATTTGGATGAATCAAAAGAACCTATAGTTGTCAGTGTTTGCGTCGACGGAGAACAACTGATTGACGATATTGATATCTGCTTCGGTTTCCTCAATACTCTTTGGTGCGTCTATACACATACATTAACTCACATCCAAGCTGGCAACATTGCTGAAATCAACGTTACAAATGTCAAAGATCGCACCGATTTACCTGAAGATTTTAAGACCAGCATCGACGACATGCACTCTGCTGTTTCAGGAATGAACGAATCAGCAAATCACTATCCAGCCGATATCTGGGGAATCCCAAGAAGAAATCTTCAATTGGTCCTTGGTTATAACTCTTATCAACAAATTCATAATCACCATACCATTGTTCAATGTATGAAGATCAGCAAGTTTGTTGCGTTCACCATGAAAGCACGTAAGGTGTTTGCAAAACATCTCTCACACACGGGATTATGTGTCTCCACACTTTCAGCAAATACAATATTCCATTCGATCGATCACTACAACTTAGACAAATACATGGTGAAAGAACGAACAGAGAAGAGTTACCTCGGCATCGACTCTCGACTGATAACAACATTATTAGGCAAGTTGAATTACGATTTTGGGAGATGGCAAGGAATGAGATACACGAAATACGCCACATGGAGGGCGATTTATTTAGAGCTGAAAGAAATCGACACTTATTTAGCCGATAAGGTTCATATGTTTGTAAGCGTATAACATTCATATAACATTCATAGAATAACTTTTATTTACTTTTTTTAGATATTTATTATAATTTGTGGGACGACATTGTGTAAGATAATTTTTTGTATAATATTTCCGTTTGAATTGAAGTAACGCATTGAATATTTTTTAAGTGAATTATTGTATAAAAACGCATTTATACTTTTTATAAAAGAACTGCTTTGAATACGAAACGAATTCCATGTGTGATTTTGTTTTCACTTTTGGACAATGTCCATGGCTCTTCTCCAGTGTTTAGCTAAGACGGAATTACCGAGATGAAAGGCAAAATAGATAGATTAATAAAGAAAAAATCAGAAAGAATGATTGTAAATTCAATACTCTCGATAAACACATTTTTGCGCTTTCCTGGCATAATGCCATTAAATAGTTTCGTGAATCGTTTTATGAAGCGCGTTTCTCAAAGCCAGTTTCTCAATCCTCATTTGAATACAAATAGAGGCTTATATAAACACATTTCTTGCATGGCGTTAGAAAACATTGAAAGATTAAGAAGTAATACTCATTACATTTTATTCATAATAAAAAAAAAATGAAATAAACAGGAAATTAATACCAGAATGAGTTATCATCATAAAATAAAAAGGTCGAGTATTTTTTTTTTTTACGATTTTATGATGCACTACGCTTCCGTCCGGAACGTTTAACTACTTGGTAAATGCCAAAACAATTGTCTTAAGAAATAAGAACATATACAAAATTAGTTTTGATATAAACATATGGACGCACTTACTAATACTTTACTATATTTCACGACTATTATAAACATTTATTTTTTTTCTTGAGCTTTGCGTATCGAAAAACTGATTGGATTGGTTGTGCTAGTTGATCAATCTTACTCATCACAAAATTTATATAATGTGAATACCTCAAATTTGTTAACAACAATGTGTCATCATTAAGGCATAATTTGTTATATAAATGTGAAAAATGCTAGATAAAAAAACATCACTGAGTGTCTTAACTGAGCCACTCCTGTTATCAAAAAACATGATAAAACAATGATAATTTGTTTGTCTGTCATCTCGCATAAGTAAACAAAAACAACCGGTAATACAAATCAACAGAGGTAATGACACGAGAAAAATGATGGGTTGAACATTTTGGCAGACCAATCAGGATGTTCGGGGTTCTGGGAGGAGATATGATTTTCTGTGAAGTTTAAGTACATATTTGTATGAGTGTTACTACTGATGATTTGTACCGGTACGTGCCTTTGGAAAACCTACAATTTTGTGACGTCATATCTAGTGTCATGATAAAATGCCCTTACGGTCAATGTAACAATACGACGTTCAATTAAATTTGTTGAAACCAATTCTTTCTCTTTCAAACCAATTCAAAGATTATATATTTGTCGTGACTAGCTCACAACCATTATAAGAACTTCTGAAACCCTTTTTTAGATTTGTAACATTTTTGTAGGGTGACGATACCAAAGATTAGGAAGTATCAATGACATTTGTGTGTTTTTATAAAATAGCTCAAAAAACGAAAAAAAAATTATTCTTAATTAATAAAAAGGCCATTTATGTAACGGTTAGTTACAGATGATAATGTTAGAGATGATAGGTCATACAAATGGATTAAATATTTAATCCTCTATACCTCATAATGGCTGTCTGAATTTTGAACGCGAACGAAAATGAACTTATTTTAGTTAGATGGTGATAAGAGCATACAACAAACCTCAATCAATATCAGTAATGAGGTTGTGCCACCGACTATGACGTATTTTGGCAAATAAACCTTTTGGACAGCGCACAAGAGTAATATATTATCTAAATATTGCTCTCTTTTCACACATTTTATAACTTCGAGGAGGTAAATGTTATCAGTGGACCATCATTTCTTTTTAATGTAAAAGGGGCGTGCATTTATAATTTTTTTATAAGTTGATCTGGATATACTGTTTAGTGTTTAAAACAACATAAACAACATTACTATGTGTATTAATATTTGTTTTTGATTTTCTATAGCGGTGTTAGAACATTTGATAATAATTTATTTCATTTTAATTAAATTAAAATCTTTAATGTTGATGTGGTTGGCATAACGAAATGGCATAACCTATAATTAATCTCAAATGGATTGAGGTTAAAATACAGACATGTCTCGCCCTAAAATTAGGGTTTGCGTTTGCATAAACTATAAATTGTATATATATATATATATATGTATATGCGCGTACTCGCCACCGAACAAGGGAGTATTATCCTATTATTATTGATTGACGTAGAGGTACATCCTACACCTACTTTTCTCTTATGAATTCGGAAAACTTTATAAATTACGTATTGTCACTCACAGTGATTCAGCATTATTCTTTCAAATTTTTGAAGGTATTGAAATTTTTGTAGATACCTATAGAGAAAACAAAGCAAAAAATGTGCTTAAAGCATCAATTCTGTTATGAATTATGTTGACGATTATTACAAAGGATTAGATGAATTGGTATTCAACATTTAGTCTGTTCTATATAGACTTCTTATAAAAAAAATTTTTTGCAATGAAGGTGAAAGTTGAAACAAAAACAGTTCCAAGAATTAGAAAAAAGTTGCTTAAAGTGTCTTGAATTATGTCACATATAGCTTATATCTATTACGACCGAAAATTTGCCTGTAATGACAAAAACATTCTATCATCATCTATGTCTCACTATAGAAATAACCTACCGGCCTTTACTTTCAAGAAAGATAAACAATTATGTTTAATAATTATATTTTGTATACTCATTACGATATTGATCCGCATCTCCCATTAGATTTGCTTAAAAGGAAAATAAACAAACAAGTTTAACTCTCAAGCTCTAATTTTAGATTGTTCAGTTTACGTCAAAGGAATTAAAGGTCACGTTTACTAGAAAGCGTTTATTGGAACTTAACTGGAAAAATAAAAACAATCTTCTATAAATAGCATTGTTTTCACATATCCATTAATTCATCTAGGATATTCGTATAAAGAACGTTAATCACAGGTGTTTTTATTTTATTGATAATACAAGCAAGCGTTAATTGGTTTTCGCGGGTAGCGTAGTTAAATTCAAATTAGGCCAATCGGATTAAAAAGATGGTTTGAGTCACCTCTAATATGAATTTAACGAGGGGAAAATGTGCAAGTTAAAATGTTATCTTAAGCTTCCTGTAACATGTAGGCAAGAGAATATATTTTACCTGCTGTTATAATAAATTATCAGATTTTTGTAAACGGAAGTAATTACTGTCCGTTGACTGTAATTGCCGCGTGCTTTGGTTTTAATCAATTTCGTCTTAGTTACCATTTACAGGAAATGCTATTCTTTTTTATATTTTGTTTTTGCTATGCCTTTATGTAGCTTCTTTTTAAATTATGAAAAAATAGCAACATCTTTTTCTCTTACTCTCTCTATATGCCAATGCATCAAAAAGTATAAAATACAAAATAGCAAATTAAATATAGGTGGAATGAATGATTAGGTAATTTAATATGAAATACCTGAAAAACATGTCCATAAGCGACTGATTGTGTAAGGTTTAGATATATGATTGATAAGAATCAATGATAAATAGGCATCAATGACTAATAGAAATCGTATAAACAATGCTGTGTATTTCATAGTAGCTCCTTCATTTTAACTGTATTAGTTAGTCATTGTGTCATTGTTTATCAACTCCAACGATATTGCATATAGATGAATTGTTACATGTGGTTTTCTTCCATCTATAACTATGGAAATGATGAAAACATTCCTCACAGTTTAAATAACAATCTAAATCGGGAATGTTGTTGAACATTAGAGTGGACCAATATGCGCAATGCCAAATTGTGTACATAGCTATGTTTCGTTTGTAATAAGTAGGTCTATTAACATCATTTTGCTAATTAATAAATAATTGACGAGATTAGATGCAATATGTAATTACAATAAAAATCAATCTTTCCATCATCCAACAAACTGGATTGGATGCCATTTGTAAATTAATTCTCTAAACTTACACACAGAATAAAATCTGTTTCCTGCAGGTATATCATATACACGTCCGAAATTGTAGCTACTTTTATGTTGCCTATGAACAAACTTAACAACATGGTTTAAGAATCCTGGTGTAATCCTGGTGGATTTTTTAAATTTTTACTTTTTGTTTATTTATTTATTTTTTTATCTATGAGGGCCTATCATTTATTATATTATAACTTGTTCAATTGTTCATTTTAATGATTCACTTTAGTAAGCTAATTAAGTGTACCTTTTTTCCTTTTTAGAAAATTAATAATATGAGAGCTACTAACTTATTAGTGAGTCAATACTTTCATGGTATGACAAGAATTCTTAGGAGAAAGAGTGAGTATAAGACGCTATGAGATAAATTTCCATATTTGGAAGGAAACCTAAGCTTTCAACAATATATCCTTCCTTATATTATGAGCTTTTAAGTAAAGCCACATGTTTTTAATGTTTACTGTACTACTAACTGTAATATATTGTTTACATTGTATCATATATCAGAAACGGATGGGAATGAAGTCGATATAATGAGATTATGATTTATTGACATGTTTTCATGTATCACCAGACAATAACGAGCTAGCTGTGCTTTCGAATTAAAGCTAATTGTTACCAAGTTTAAACTATATCGTATAAGTTAAAAGATTCAAAGATCGATATTACTAAACTTGTTGAAATATATGAATTTCCCACGCATTTTCTATAATCTAAACTTCATCTATTTCATATTCTCCATTCTTCTTCTATCGTGGGTCATTTATTGCTGAGTCCGGAATTCATTTCCATTAATATCCCCCGAAATAGCTGTATAGAACATATGTAGATTAAGCCTACGTACGCCAACACTTCTACTTGTCTAGTGCATTGTATATTTTGGATATATTTGATTTATTATTAGTATTTTCTTGTTTTCGAAATAGCCGCCATGGAAATATGCCCACCATTGACTTCATCCACATTTTCCCTAGCCGAATCAATACCGACCCTGCGTTAACTTCCTTTTAGATGCTTCAACACAAATCTGTGCCCACTGGCACAATTTCCAGCTTTGATAATGCCACCCCGAGAAGGATGTTCATTATCTCCCACGATCTTTTAATATCCCTAGTGAAACATTTCAACCAAAGTTTGAAAGATCTTTAGTCCACCTTCCGTTTTAATAACTTAATACTATTCTTGTGTGTTTGTTTACAAACCTGATAGCAATACATTCAAATACTTTTCAATCCAGTGTAATTGAAGAAGTGTGAGAGTGCAAAAAGTTGTGTCCCAATTTATAAAACGAGGCTTAAACAGTAATACAATGACGCAACGGTATAAGTGAATATAAAGACTAGGCTATAAAAAAAACAGCAGAATTTGGAAAAATAACTCTAATCATGGTAGGACGCCGTGATTTAGACAAAAGCATCAATCAGGAAAGTTATAAACAGTTCTTTAGGTGTAATAACGGTAAGTCAAATGCTTTCTGTCAACACAAATGTTTGTGTCATTAACATTAAATATTTAATGACTACTGTAATTATTTACTAGGGAGATTGTTTAATGATATTGAATATAAGTGTTTGGTTAGTATTGCTAATTATATATTTATCAATTAAAAAGTTCAGTTTTCATGCAATTATAATATGCTCAATTAATTAAGCTGTCAAATGAACCATGAATTAAAGGATACGCACAATAAAAATATGCGTCAATTACTCTCCTCGTGTAAGTGTTACGAGATAATCACTCTGATTTCGACTCAGTGACGATAGCAAACAGACCTTCCTGCAACATTTTTAAAAAGCACGTGTTTCCACGTGTTTACTTCGCCAAAATTAAAAACAAAACAGGAAATAAAACGATTCAACTTCGAGAGAAAAAGAATGGAGTGGAATTTAGTTAAATATGCTGTTCGTCTTCCTTCCATTTCTCCCAATATCGATGCTTGTTTTTAAGAGATTTTTAATTTCTCTTAATGTGTTTTTAACGAAAGTTGAACTTCCTTATTGTCTTTCAAATAATCCCCGCCTTTTTCTACCGTTATTTTTCTGACAATTCTCCATGCCGCCTCGAAGTATAACAGAATTCGTACGTGAAGATTTAGGTCGCTGGAACTTAGGAATTACCTCAAGCTGTATCGCAATGTTTACGTCAGTTTGTAGAATGTTGTATGTGTGGTCTGCGTGTGAGCTTCATCAGGATGTGATATCCTTGTTTTGAGGTTAAATATAATGAAAGGTTTGTACTGAAGGAAATAGGATAAATATGTGTGCATTAAATTTATAAAAAAAAACAACACAGAGAATTAATTAGTTTCTCGCCAGTCGAACAAATTATAGGATTGAGTGATTTCATGTTTTTTCTCTTGTTTATAGTAAATATAGCATTGACATCAGATCATAAATAATATTATTCACCTATTATTAGGTTATTACTATTGTAAGACATTTATAAGAAATACTATCATAATGTGTACATTTTGTACTGAAATTCACAAAAAAAAAAATTAATTTTGTATTGCACATCATGAACTAATGTTTACACATTTACTATTGGTGAAATGAAGTATCCTTTCATATTTTATTGCCAATAAAAATTCTAGCTTTTTACTGCCACTAAACACTACATTCTTGTATCGCTCATGTTCTTATAAGATAACACAAAAACATGTTTGTTTGGATGATCTTCTCAACTAACTTTTCCAGGTTTCCAGGTAATGATGAGTTTATCGAAACAAATAGCAAAAACATGATGCTAGACTTTTGGTTGACTGTCCTGGTAAAAAACTCCGATTAATTCCGATATATTTTCAGAAGATTCACATTGATCACTATCGCATCATGTCATTATCTTGTTGCGGGGAAAAACTCAGTTTATATAAAGACTGTTTATTTGAGTTGACCTGGGACAATTTTTCACATTAACACAATCCAAAAATAATTGGCTCAGGTCCGCTTGGTCTCATCTTGCAGTGGTAATTTGTACGCTTCTCGGTAAGTTGAGGAACATCAAAATAGTCTGATATAACTGCTATTGACAAATATATTTTTAACTATGATTTTTATACTAAGATAGAAAAGAAATAACTTTCCCAAATGCAATATATAATAAACACGAGAAAACAAAATTACATATCGCTGATCTCTGAGCTCGGACTGATAGTTGTCATTGGTTTAACACCAGTCTTTACAAGGGCTCGACTTATGATACGTATGGAATCTTGTAACATAAGGTAGTTACAAGTACAGTGCATGCTTGATGAAAAACCTCCAATTCACCCGAATAGACAGCGTGAATATTCTACTTATCCAGCGTACATTGTATCAAAATTATTATTAAATATGATGTAATACAGTGTCTACATTTACTTTATTCTCTCCAACAGTTTTTCTAACTGCGTTTCTATAAATGTAAATCGTTTATTCCCAAAGCGCTACCTAAGAAAAATGATAATCAACTAGCTTGTTGAAGAAATAGAATTATCAAAAAAGTTTGTTGTTGATATATTTTTACATAGTATAAAGTACATATGGATACCGTCACCATCACAAATAAATATAGAAAGCAAAATTTATTTTCAATATAAAGAAAGCGATAAAGGAATCTTGGTATGACTCATCCAATTAACGAAAATTACTTCTTGTAATATTCTATTTAGCTATCACATGAAAGTATTACGTCGACGAGGCATAATAAATGGAGTAGGATTTAATTGGCTATTTAAAATTATGTGCAGCGGAAAGATCAGCTCATATATTGAGAAAATCGTTTCTTGGCATTGTAAACTTTCAGCACTCAGCTTTTAATTAGGATCACACAAATTATTGGCAAAGAACAATACTTATTATTTTTTCTAGCAAAAATATCTTGTAATAATGAACGAGACAAGTATTCTAACATTGTAAGGTTACCAATAAAATTTTAATTTTACTAAAATTGAGTAAAATAAAACCTATAGAGATTGGGATTTTAATTGCTAAAGAAAATCTTTTTTATCCTCTAAAGACTAAGGGAAATTCTAAATAGCACCCAAAACATTTGGTTACCTCGTAACGTTGAGCAACATTCCAAGAGACCATATTGTAGTTATTGCCTTTGTAAACAAAGTTCTATTTTTATAGACATATAACTGTACACGAAATACTTTTACTTAAGAAAATAAAACTTCGCAAGAATTAAAAACTTTTTTGAATAATAACGCTAATTGACATTTCTTGAATATTCCGGGCATAATGGTGAAACCCCCCTTTTTATGGCTGAATTTTGCAAGAATTTAATTTCACGAATGAATGAAATATAAAAATTTCGCAAGTATTAAAATTCTCGAATTGTTATTTAGAGAAATGAAGCATTTCGCGATTAATTTGCCAAAAATTTGCAAAACCGAAGGTTTATAACATAAACCAAGGACATACGCTATTATATGTCCTTGCATAAACACATAAACATTAGACTGGTTCCTTTACACATTTATGTTTTTATTCCACAGACTGGGGCTTGACTGTTCCGGAGATAACGACAACAAAATTTTGCGAAGTTGAAAAAGATTTCGCTTTATTGAGATGGATTTCATATACTAATCGCATCAAGACAATGCCTGTACATTTAGCTATATTTCTTTACTTCACTTGTGGTCTCTTATAATTTACACATCTCTATTTATTTATTTATTTTTTTTTTTGTTAATTTAACCCTTTAAGTGCCACTCTCATGTATACGTGACATCTGGGATCAAAAATACCGTGTCTGTTTACGGGAGCCGTAACCTTTGACCACTTCAGAATAAAGGTCGATGATTGAGGCTCATATTAAAGAGAATTAAATTCCCTGTCGAATGGTTCCAAACACGTTTGGCTTTGACAAACACAGCGACTTTAGTGCAATTTGAAAGTTGAACTTACTGCTCAATTTTCCATCTCAAAAAGGTCATTTTCCCAAAAAAGGGCTGGCACTTAAAGGGTTAAGAGATAAATGTATAAAAATAAACATTGTTTACAAGAAAAGTCATTTTCTTCATTGTTTACAAAAAGTAGAATTTTCTTTTACGGATCTCTTTTTATAATTTTAGTTTCTCAAAAACGCAGGAAAACCGGAAACGACATACATATTAGCATGATTCCTTTACGCGTTTTCGTTTTTATTCTACGAACTGAGGACTTATTTCAGGGATAATAATAATACACAACTAAATCAATATCTTTTGGTTTGCGAAGTCTAAGAAAATGCTTTGATAATAATTATATAACAAGAAGCTATGTAACTTGTTTCTACTTTTAGTGATTCTTAAAGATATTACAAAAATTAAAAAGTAATTTGAAAAAAGGGTTACCATTATATTATTTTAGTATTATCGTATTAGTTGTTTGTGCCAAATTTCATAAGAATTGGATCCCTTTTTGATTTAAAATTTAGAGTAAAAGTGATATGAATTTAAGAAAAATCATCGTCATCTTATTCAACTTGTCTAATTAGTCATCACACCCACATTGTTATATATAGTGTAGCTTCTAAATCAGCTAGTAGCTCTATATTTCCAAAAGAGATATATGGCACATTTAATTTAAAGTTTTTTGAAATTAATATTATCATATAACCTGATCAATTTGTAAAAAAGTGAACGTTTGATCGTTCTTGATTAATAATAGCAGCTCTAGCACCATTCCATTTGTTTGGGCCATAAAGACGAAATTCGTGAAAACTATATCTTTTGATGAGATGCAAAAATAAAACAGGGTCTGTCAATAAGATTCGAATAAGAGAAGGACGGCAGCCAATTCTATTTGCTAGATCGTTGTAATATGACCATTGGTCTGTAATCTAAATAAAAAGAACACGAAACTATCAAAAACAGAATGTAAAAATGAGCCAAAAGACGTGATTAAATGCATAGAACAGCCACTTCAACGTTGATGCGAAAAGTACACTTTCAACACTGCAATAGTATTCTTTCATTAAATGATTTTAACTATATTTCTGAAAGAAATATTCATTTCAATAGAGAGAAGAAATAGTCTTACAAAATTTAATTCCTTTACGTTTCCTCCGCATAGTTCATCAAATCTTTTAACATACTGTGCAATAGCTGTTGCAATATCTTTTCCTTCTGGCAATTCGATGTTTTTCTTAAATCTCTCGGCTACAAATCTAGCTTGTAGTTCTGCGGTAAAAGTAAATGTATTCGAGATTGCGACCATTCCAACAAATGCGAGAGAATTATTGTATTTTACTGGAAATATTCCCTTATATAAAGGCAAATATTTGCCCTGTCTCTGTGGTGAAAATATATTTTCGTCAAGGAAAGGAAATTTCCGCACATAACCTGTACATAGTATAATCGTATCAACATTCTCTTGAATCTTTCCATCACTGAAATAGATTGTTCTTCCTTCGATCCTATCGGTTCCTCTTCTCACTTCGATTTTACCATAAGCGATACGATGGAGGATTTCATCATTGATAATAACACTGAAAGTACTTTCCGGTCTCAAGTTCCATTTATCAATGTTTGCAACATAATTCGATTGGTAGGAAAGAAACATCTTCTTGAAAAAGGAAGTAATACAAGTTGGTAGATATGACGCTATCCGACTCATCAAAGTTATCAGTGGTGCATCTCCATTTCTACCTAGCCTGCCAATGATATAGCTACCATGAGATGTAGAAAGAATGGTCTTCTTTGCATATTTTGATACTTCTACAGCAATATCACCTATAACGTAAAGTTGTAAATATAAATAAACAAAACAAGATTTTGGTTTTGAGTTCATAGAATAAGTTTATCTAAAAAATTGTTATAGTAAAGTAAACGGGCAATTAAACTTTACAAATTAATAATCCTTTCATAATCACTTTATTACGTGTATGGTAGATATTTAAAAGCTTACCGCCTGTGTTCCCCAAACCATACACCAAAACCGTATCATCTTTAAAGTTTCTGGCCGAGCGAAAGTCCCGACTATGGATCATATTTCCTGTAAAACTATTTACAATGGATTTGACGTGCTCTGGTACATACGGCAGCGAGTATAATCCCGAAGATACAACAACAAAGTCATATTGCTTTGTCTTTGGATAACCTTCTTTTTCAACATATTCTACGATCCATTTATCAGTAGAATTTGGTGCTTCATCAGTATCAACAACTTGTGGCTTGATACTGACCACCTTATGTTGAAATTTTATGTGTTTTAATAACCCAAAGTTTTCAGCGTATAGCTGAAAATACTCACAATATCTGTCCGCAGACACGTACAACGAGAATTCATCGGGAAAAGGAAAGTCCGAATAGCTAGACATTGATTTGGGAAGGTTTGTTACTGTTGATCTTGGTATTGGGTTTATGTTTTCATTATGCCATCGCCCACCAACGAATTCAGCTCGTTCGTAACATGTTACATAGAAGCCAGCATCAAGATGACATTTAACAGCCGCCAATCCAGAACAACCCGCTCCAATGACACAAACAGTTTTTTCCATGATTTAAACAGGTTGATCTAGCGAGTTATCTATAACAGAAAACATAAAAAAGATCAACAAACTAATTTTTAGTAGCGGTTCCATGTTATTGATAGTTTATAGGGAGTAATTTGACAATAAAACAAAGTTCTCCTTATATTGACAAAATCTGTATTTGAGATATTTTCTGGGAGAGTCTATACTGCTCCGAAAATATAGAATGTCTCACAATGCTGGCTTACACAGCTTTCTGGTATGACCAGACCAGAAATTCCATCTTATTGGTTGACAAGCATAAGATAATTATAAGGTAATAAGGTTTGCTAAAACTGAGCAGCTTTGTGATATTTAGTCTATAAACAATATTAACTTTGAGTGCATTGATTTCACATTTAACTATGATTGCAAATTATTGGATATCATTGACAGAATCTAGGAAGTTCATGATCTGGTTCTTGTGTAAAAAAAATGTAGTCATTTAATGTAGTATGTAGTCATTTGATGTCGTTACTTCTTTGTTTGTATCTAATAGAGTGGGTTAAAATAATAAAGATGAAAAATTCTTCTATAAATTGTTCCTGTCACTTATCTAGTTTGGACGTTTTCTATATTGTATATAAACATTAATGGGACTAATTTTAGCAGGATTAATTTTACCAAATTTTCATGAAATTTGCCAAATTAAATATATATATATATATATGCAGTCAAATGCAGTCAAAATAAAAAAAATGACCATTCACCAAATTAAATCCTCACCAAACTTTATCAAACTTTCCATTCAACAATTTAATACTCATCAAATTTTTAAAAACACAATTTTTTCTCCAATCAATCAATTTGACTATTTGATCCCTTTTTAGGAGATTTGGTGTTGGCAAAACCAAGCGGTAAAAGAACGTTTTTAATAAAGAACAAGTGGGAGATTTGAACCTGCACTGAATATGAATATCAATGTCAAAGATCTGCATGAAAAACATCACAAACAAAGATTCGGAACAAACTGTAGGAGTTAAAAAATGAAACATATTGAATGCAGGTCTTAACACAACATTCTGTAGAAAAAGATATGAAATGAGAATAGAAATGTTGAAGGGCCTCTGAGGATGAATAGACAGAAGTATAAAATTATTGAAAATAGTCTTATATATATATATATATATTGATATATACTTTTTTATAGGAAGAGAGTGATTCAAGTCACTCCTGTGATCACCCCTGTGACCACTCCAAGTTACGGTATATATGAATGATGAATACCTTTAACTTCATAGAAATTTCTCTAACAAAGACTCAAACTGCAAAATTAAACCTATGCAAAATTTTATCATTGTTAATAACTAATTGTCAGAAAAATGAAAAACATCAGAAGAAGTCCACCATCATCATTCGAAATTCCAAAACATGAACGACAGAAATTAAACTTAGGGCAGATTATAAAATTGAGAATAGTTCTACATTTGATACTCATCTTATAAACCATATAAATTCTTGAGAACTAGCGAGGTGAGTTGGGAAGATAGCATGATGACAAAACAAGGATGAAAAGCCAAAACGTGGATGGGGTGAATAGAAAATAATAATGCATGCAATGTTTTGGTTTTCATCGGGACCGGCAAATTTGATTTAAGTTCATCTTTATTCCGTTCAGAGTTGACAGTCCTGCTGCAAGTCGTTTCTGTGTGCTTGGTATAGTATCCGTAGTATGACCTGGTCGCGTGTACACTCGGCTGGAAACTCGCGACGGAAGAACAAGAAAGAGGAGCAAAACTCTGTTCAATCTGTTCAAAAAAAGATCAAACCAATTTTAATTGTTTTTATACAGTGACAAAATGCCTGAACCAGTTGAAGAGTAAGTTTTTTCTTACATTTTAAAACAATATTTTATCCTATTTTCATTCCTTTGTTTGACAAATTAGATGTGTAGTTACTGTAGGTCAAAAGAGAGTGATGATTGTTTTGATGAAGGAATCTCTTTAGAAATCGAAGAAAAGGTGGTTTTAGAGGATCCACCTATGCCAGAGGAAATCAGTGCTGATAAACTAGAACATGTTGTTCATATTGAGTCTATAAGTGATGATTCTACTTTCACTAGTACTAAAGTGAAAACCTAAAAAGGGTGGGGAACCTAAAAACCATAGAACAATTGACAAATTTGAAAATGCTAGATAGCAAAGGAGGCCCTGCTTAGAGATATAAAAAGGCTACAATTTTTGAGTTGATGTTGACAATTGAGCTTGTTGACTACATCACTCAACAAACAAACTTATATATATATATATACTTCATAGATGGATCCTAATGTTTACGTTTTGCCGTGAGCAATGCGCATGCGCGAATAAACGGCAGTCAACAATTTTCGTT
>JAUEKX010156459.1:0-11371 GCA_031834005.1 Dendronotus venustus
TCAGATTCAGATGGACCTTGTATGACAAGCACCACCATAATTATTGATAAATTTGAAAGAATATAGCTAGATTTTTTGTTTATTTTTGTGTCTAACGAACTTAGTTTATCTAGTACGTAAATATAAACGCATCACATAGATGACACACATGGTTTATTATTATTATTATTCAGTTGCTACTTGCTCGCCGTCGCCCTTATTAGATAAAATGTGACGATTTGAAATAGAAACACGGAAATGGCAATACCTTTCTCCATCGCAGCATATTTATCATCTTCTTCTCCTTCCATTTCCAACTTTACTGCTGTGTAATTTTTCTTCTGAAGCTGTAACTCTTTAGCTAGTTCAGGGTTTTCGGCAACAAGTTTCATTTCCTCTCGTTGTTTAACACGCTGAGCTCTCACTAAAAATACAACCGGCATATAGTGTATTATCCTATTGTGTGTGATTAATAATAATGATTAATAAATTACTATTAATAAAAAAATAGAAGACTTTACATACATTCAAGATTTCTTTCCCTCTCTTGATATCGTTTTTCCCGTTCCTTTTCTTTTTCCCGTTGGAGTTGTTTTTGTTTTTTCTCAGCTTCTTGCGCTTTTTGTTCATTCTTGAAAATTTTTTGTTGCTCTTTCCGTCGTTGCTCATCTTCTCGAACTTGCATTTTGATATGGATACGATCTGACGATCTTCGAGGAGCCAAGGCCAATAGCTTCTTTTCTAAAGCTCGTTCCTAATATATAAGGAAGTAAGAAAATTCAATTACTCCCTCAAAAATTCTTTCTTCTGTTAACTCAAAGAATATAGACCACATCATTAGGTAAAATAAATGATATATATATAAAAATATTACCTTTTCTAAAAATATATCTGGCATGATTTCATTCAATTCACCGAGACCTTTCATTAGAATCTTTTCGTTTCTATCACGTGTGTTTTTGAAACGCGAAAGAAGATCATTCCATTCGTGTACAGTTGAGCAGACTAGGGACCACTCATTATTGACATGTGGCGTCAGTACAGGCTTTTCATCTAAGTTTACGCTTGATAATTTTGTTTCATCGCTCCATTCTTCTTTTTCATCCTCACTAAACGATAAAATATTGAAGAAATTAAATCAAAAATGGAATGGCTCAATGGCATTTTAGTTTTTGGAAAATGTACACCTACTTAATAGAAAAAAAAAGATAAAAAAGAAAAATTTGTAACCACGACGAAATATTTAGGACCATTTAACAAAATGTTGTCTATCAAACCTCAAGTCCTCAATATTGTTCTTAGTTATATAATTTTATTTAAATTGCTGGATTACTGCTACTGTTGTTTTTTTTTATTTAGTTGAAATATCAGCATGATGGTTTTTGGATTATTTAATAGAAAGGTTACCTTGAAACATTACCAGGATCAATTTTTCTTGGCTTCACAGCCCTTCCTGATTTGGTTTTTGTATAAATCTTTCTTTTCTTTCCTCTTCGTTTCTTTGGTGCTGCTTTAGATTTTGTTTCACTAATTACTTCACTTTCAGACATTTCAGACATTTCTCCAGCAAATTCATCAACACACTTTTCCCTGTAAAGACGAGTACCATAAAAATACCAATACTGAAAACCTTCGGAATCGTTACCAACTGGCATCACTCTCATCTCTTCTGCTTCCAAATTCTAAAACAAGTGCAAGACTGATAATAAAGACTTGTATTCAGTATTTAAGATAAACAATTACAAAATAGCAAATACTAATACTAACTTTAGTTAATTCCATAGCATCTTCCAACTCTAATCTCCAATTGCACATGTCAAAAAGAATATTAACTTTATTCCTGGTTGGTAAGGAACTACAAAAGCAAACAAATAATAAATATATGTATGTATAAATGATTGATTTTTTCAGTCTGACAAAATCTTTAAACCTGAGGGTATCTAAAGTGCTCATAAATAATATTCAAGATTAGACTTAATTTACAAATTAGTTTAATTTCCATAATCAGCAAAATGAAAATGGACCAATTTTTATAAAATGTTGAATAAGATAATTCCATCTTGAAAAAATTTGGCACACTCTTAATTAATATGCGTTAAAATGAGCATATTATTTAACTGTCATGTTTGGGCTAATTCATGCCCGAAAACTTATAAACTTATTAAACTTATTTATAACTCATTTTTAGTTTTTAGATACTGAATAAGATGACAATATTATTTTTCAAACATCTACCATTTTTGATAATTATCATTATTATTATTAATAATGTTTTGGCATTCTTATATGTAAGAGTTTTGTAAAATGACTTTAATTTTGAATTTTATGTATAACTAGGGTGATCCAAATCCTTTGCAGAATAATTATTCCTTTAAATTTGTTATTGAGAATGAGGTTGAAAAGAACACTTCTTTTATAGGACACTACCAGCCAGTAGTGAATGAGAGAAATATTAAATGCTGATGTTTTTATCCATATCTTATACAGTGGGTTCTGAGCAAATAACAAAAACATTATTTAAACAATTTCTCAGCAAAAAGGGATGCTAAATTTAAATATATTTTAAATTCAAATAATAACAAACAAGCTTAATTAAAATTAGCAAAACACCTGAGCAGTTGTATTTTAATCTGTTATATATGCATATTTCATGAAAATCGGTTAGACTTTAGTATTAAAAGTTACTTTAAGTTGATAGTTCCTACTGCTGAAAAAAAAGTTAATATTCCAAGTAAATTCATTAGATAATAGAAATTCTAAAGTTTCTATAATAAAATTAGTTTTGTAACAATTATTTTAATGGTTTTCAAGCTCAAGTTTCTTATAAAAGGTGTTCCTTATAAGAAAAACTTACTTGAAAGTTCCCATATTTAATGGATTTTCCTTGCCTGCAACAGCCATGTATCGATACTGTAAAAGGTCTTGAAGATAGTGGTTGTAATTTTCAATGCTAAAAAATACAAAACAATATGATAATATATTATATATATATACATATATAATATAAAACAAGACAAAAGTACTTACACATACATTTGACTCTTGATAATTTGAATTGCTTAAAAATGCAATATCAGCAGGGTAAAAATCCCTTGGATGAATTACCTTTTATAAATTTTCTCAATAGCTTGCAAACTATCTCTCCAAACATTTTCAATAGAATTTGAATATTAGAACATTTTCAAATAATGCCTTTGATTTTGGAGAGACAAAAAATGACACCCAAATTAACTTGAATTACTAAATAGGTCAAACTTTTTAAGATCCCACAAAAGTTTGAGTTATTGAGAGCTAACTGTATTATAAAGCAAGTGCATTTAAAATGTTTTTAGATATTACCTAATGTTGAATAAAATATCTTACGTGACTTGAAGTACATCTTTGGTTTTATATAGACCACGTAACAACTGTATAACTAAATCAGGAAGAAAACTTGAGCAATCTTCAGAACTGTCCAAAAAAAGAGCTTCTTCAAAATCCTAAAAGAAAAAATTCATAAATCATAATATATAAAAGTAGCTTTGCTTCTACTTCTATGTATTATTTACATAAAATTTTTACAATCTAATATCGCAAATTAATTTGTAATAAACCACAAGGAAATTTAGCAATAAAAGCAAACATTTTTTATTATACTGCAAAATAAAATAGGCAATTTTCGAATAAAATGTTATAAAAATGTGATGTTAATATTTTCTAATTACTAGTGATTGTCAATACTGGAAAAAATGGTTTTGTGAATTGAATCTAAATTGTTTGTTAAAACTGTTATGTCTTATGGAAACATCAACATAGAGTATCTATTTTCGAGAATTACTATTTTCGAAGAGTTTGTTGTGGCTTAATTTGACTTAATATTCTGCCTTAGCCGTATTCATTCACTTGAGCAATGAGAATAAAATTTGCAGTGGAAATTGTTATTTTGTTTGTAAGCAACTCCTTCTTGCAGTTTCTTTTTCTAATTGTATGTTAGTCAGAGGGGCACTGTAAATACCTACTTAAGGAATAAATAACAATTGAAAAAGGTTCTTAGGTGCTTATAAATAGAGTAATGAAAAAATTTTGACCATAACTTTTATTGGTCTCCATCGCGTCTTATTATGCCAAATTTCTCGGAATTTCTTACCTCTATCTCAAATTCAATCAAACCGAAGGAGTTCTTGAAGACATGGAAGAAATGAGCAATAGCCGGAACTTCAAACCAGGATCTTAGCTCTACATTAAAATTAAATGGAAAGTTTGAAAGATGAATATCTTGGTAAACAAAGGAACAAAGCTCAAAAAACAATATGATCTTGAAAGCGATTTCAAAACTCAAATGTGGTGAGTGTAGTAAACTTACCGTCCATATTCTCGGGATTTTTTCTTTGCAGTCAGACATAACTGCTCGCAACACTTGAACAAGGGACCTGGGTCGAGCTTTCCAGCCGAGGTCATAAAAAGATAGAAATGCACAATATAAATCGATTAAACTTCGTAATTTACATATTCAAGACCTCTTTCTTGTTGTTGCAAGGAAATTTTTCATTAACAACAATAAGATTAACATTTCTAAAATATAACCTCAAACGACACAGAAGTTAAAAAATTTAACAACGCATCGTCATAGTGTCTTAATCTCTACGGAGAAGCGCCCCACAATTCAATTTACGCTCCATCTACACTTCTGAATTTTAGATGTGGTAAACAGGGGCTTAAAATATAAACAACAATACAACAACAGAAACCACAAAAAAACAAATCTCAACTTTTATTAAAAAAAAAATTGCAAAAGAAAAAACACAAAGCTGCGAGGCGTTAAGTAAAAAGCGTTTGTCCATAGTAATAAAGTTTTAGAATTGTGGTTATATGAATCATTGATGATATATTAACAATTAAAGGTTAAATCTATGCACCCTTTTTTGCTTTTAATTTTCTATCGCAATTATCATTATATTATATTCATGCTATTGTTGTTGCCTATCTCGATTGAACTTGCAAAATCTTCCGTTTCATAATTATTTTTGTGTTATTGAATAATTATTAGGCAATCAAAGGCTTTTCTGTTTTTGTTATAGGAAAAATTTGGACTGTGACTGTATGTGTATGTGTTACCTAAGAATATCTTTAAAGTGAAAATGAGTTTTAAATCAGAGTTCAAATTAAAAAACCTTCAATTTCAACATGATAACATGGAAGACTTTTATTCAACAAAGGTATGTATGATAATTATAACTGTTAAACAAAAATTATTATGTAGATAGTATATATATATATATATATACATATATACATTTTCTATCCTTTCTTTAACACATACAGAATTAATAATTTCAATCCATCAGTCACCTAATTTTAAGGATTATATATATATAAAGAAATTATAAAAATAAAGGAATTGTAAATATCACAATAAAATCCATTAATATTATAAATATACACTTATGATTAATTGATCTGAAAATATGAGAAATCTTTCTTGCATCTGATTGACGGATTGAAATTATAATTTTCCTTTATATACCTACAAGTCCATTTAGTCTTTATAACATAACTTTATACTTTGTAGGTATATGCTATACTAACATATAAGTTGTTGATAACTTAAAAACCTTTTATTTGTCAACATTATTTGGTTCTTTGATACTTACTACTAATATTTTATGCATATTATGTTTGTTGATATGGTCAACGTTTTACATAGGTAAGAGAGGTGTTCCTATTCACATATATATATGCTCCTAGTCTCCAGAATCCCATTATCATAGAAACAAATGAAAAAAACAATTTTGTGGCAGTCCAAGAAATTGTAAGAAAAAAATATGTAAAATTTTGTTTGTTTTTCTGTATATATATATATATATATATATATAATTATTTCTGAGATTAATGGGGTTGTCAGCCCTCTAAATTGCTCTAAAGAATGCATTCTTAGATATCAAAATGTTTTGATATTTTATCGCTCGATTCTTCGCTGTTAATAAAAGGATCAAATGAACTGCTTGTGTAAACAAAAATTTAGAGGTTGTTTTGCAAAAATGTGTTATTGTGAATTCTTGTGTAAGAAGTGTATAACATAACAAAACAAGCTTTTTCCTCTCTATGTCAACCATGTTTATGTGCGAATTAAGAATGAACGTGACGTATTCTATTCAAGTGTGAACACTTTAATTTTAAGAATATTTTGGCGAAGAACGCGTGAAGAATCAATTTTCATAAGTGTGAACCTGGCTTAAGTAGACTTGTTTGTTTCTGTACCGAAAGAGGTAGGAGAAATACAAAATGATTGTTGTTAAAGCTCTAAAAAAGCAAAACCTTTTTTTAATGTCGTACTTTTTACTAATTTTATTGGACTGGGTTGTGGAGAACAGACCATATTAACAGTAGGGGTACCTCTCTTATGGTATGAATAATTTATTGCTTTATTTTCACTGAAAAACTTTTCTTACACTTTTCTTTGATTTTATCAAATGGAATGTTTGTAAACACTTCTTTAGTTTATTTTGGTTACTTTTTCTCTTTCTTGCTCCATTACTCCATGTACTACTCCTTAGTACATGCATGTACCAGCGCTAAAAATAACAAGCAATAAAACCATAATAAATAATCAATGACAACTAATGTTTAATTAAAACTGCATCTACATTTTCTAACAAAAAGTTATTTTTAAGTGCTAAACACTATTCCTACCTTTATTTCACCTAATTTCAGCTCTGTGGCTTCAAGAAACATATTTGGATTGTACGCTTGGTTTTTATGCTGTACTCTGTTGGAAGTCTTGTTTATTCTATTGTTGACTTCAACAGTTCTAAATGGTTTATCTTCTTAACAACATGGGGAAATATAGTTTGTGTGTTATATCTATGTACAGGAGCATACATTTCAGTATTCTACAAAAATAACCAACCAAAGTATATTTCAAATTGTACCAGCTTGAGTTGTAGTGGAATGGAGCTTTCTTCACCTGGCGAGGAAGGTGTGACATTTCAAGCAATTTCATCAACAAATGTTTTACCAAAAAAAATTATGATATTTTGGCTTTTATCTAACCTTGCTTATATGGTTGGTGGGCTTATTGTTATTATGTACTGGGGATTTGTTCATCAAGATAGATTTTTAAAAACCCCTGGTGATTATTTTGATACAATCAATTTACATGGTATTGTCTATTTTCTTGTTTTGATTGATTTCTTCATGAATGATATTCCAATAAGAATTTTACATAGTTTCTATGTAATTCTATTTGGTTTAACATATGCAATATTTTCTGCAATTTATACCATGATTGTGGGAAGATGGATTTACCCAGTTTTGAAATGGAAAACAGCACCAAAAGAAGCAGTCGTCTTTTGTGTTTTAGCACTTGGTGTGTCAGTTCTCCTGCAATTCCTTTTTTATGGAGTTCATAGACTCAGAAGGAAATATCGAAACACTTACTATGTATAAATTTTTTATAATAAATTATTATAAGTATATTTTTTTTAAACTTTATAAATACCGAAACACTGTAAAAAGCTGGTAAAGACTTAAATTTAAAAAAAAAAAAAAAATTAATAATCCAGGAAAATTGGCAATCCAGGAAAAATTCTTAAATATAAATTGGAGTGGGTGGCACCAGATGGATGAAGGTTTTTAGTTTTACCTGAATTGTACAGTATGTATCTATAAAAATAGAACGAGGTTCAAAGGAAATTGTATTATATGCGGTCCTGTTTTATAGATTCATATATTGTATTTCAGAATGTTGTGTGATGAATATTCCAGACTGAATAAGGGTGCAATATTTAAGCTTAACCAATGCTGTATGTAAAAAGAAATCATTTAACTCCAGAAAGTATAAACATCAAAACCGGACTGTTTTTGTTATGTTGTGTTCAATAATTCGTTACTATTTTTATATATTGTTATATTTTATATTATTATTTGTGTTTTATAATAAAATAAAGGTCCCTTATTTATTTTTGTTGTAACATTCCTTAACTTTCTTTTGGGCTATATTGTAATTTCTAGTTAAAAATATTTAATTTTCACTTAGTATAGCAACAACATTTTTTCTTTGCTGAAAATTTATTCATTTTGTTTATGGTTAAACCAGAACCTGTCGTTCTTTCTCGAATCGATGATCCTTTTCTAAACCTCAGTTCAGCTCTAGGTTTTTAATTTTTCAAAAGTATGAAAACAGCAAAAAGGCAATAATAAAATAAATAATAATAAGGCTGGACTTTTTCAGCATCAAAGTTCAAAATATTTGATAAGTATTGGCTTCTAAGACAAAAAATATGTCATAATTTGAATGTAATGTTTTCATTTAGGGTTTTCGTTTAGGGTGTATTAAAGAAAAAGAAAATATTGCTATTAAATAATAATTTTTTTTTTTAAGAAATGTTTAAGAAACATTTTAGGTTGGATTTGAGGCTGTGTTTCTTATTAAAAACCTGAATATTGTAATTGGTAGGAATTTGGTGATTATTCTAAAATTATGCGAACTTAGTTTTCTAAAAATCACCAAAATTCTTTCATTTACTTCTTTATTTCAGAAACTTCTTAATCTTGAAATGAATATTTTTGTATTTATTTATATATTTATCTATCTCTTCTCTTAGTGTTGTGGAATCGCAAGCAAATGGATTTGGGTTGTACGTGTGCTCTTCACACTTTATTCGATCGCAAGTTTGATCTTCTCCATAGCTTTTTCCAAGCAAGTTGAATGGCTTGTGTTCTTGACTAATTGGGGACTTGTTCTATGTACCGTATACTTCATAGCCGTCTTAATTATTTCTGGAGTTCCTATTTTTGGAAGAGAAACCACTTTAAGTAACCAAAGAATGCCAATGTATGCATTAGAACAAGGCAATGTATCACCGATCAACAACACGGAAGAAAGTGAAGTTTGTCTTCCGAAGGGAATAATTTTCCTGTGGTTTTGGCATGAAATTACGTACATCATTGTGTCAACCTTGGTTATTTTATATTGGGCCCTTGTCTATAATACTGGAGATTTTTCGAGTAGTCTTCTAAGCTACAGCTACGTAAATGATCACGGAATATTATACCTTCTTCTTCTCATCGACTTTTGGTTTCATACAATTCCCATTCGTATTGTACATGTTGTTTATTCCATTCTCATTGGTGTAGTGTACGCCATTATAACAATTGCGTATAACTTCGCAACAGATCGAGCTGTTTATCCTGTATTGGACTGGAAGAAACAACCTGGTTGGTCAACTGTTTACATGGTTGGCGCGATTGTTTTTACTATAATCTTGCAGCTTATCTTGTATGGTTTTTACCAATTAAAGTTGAAGTTGAAGCGTAGACAAGAACTTTGAATCCTATTCAAAGTGCATTGAAACATTTGTTTAAGATGGAAATTTCGTAAAATAACCAACTTTTTATATTAAAATAATACACGTTTTTCGAAAGAATCTTTTTATAGTTATTACCTCTGTTAATTATATAACCTTACCTTACCTTGCCAAGTGTAATTTCTACTGATTTGACGAGTTTTGAATATTCGATTATAACGCCTTCCCCTCCACTTTTTCATCTACTCCTGATGTTAAGGACTGTTTAGAAATGAACCAACAACAGCTTTTTGTTGTTGGTTATTAAAGTTGTGAAAAGACTCATTAAAAACTAGCAGTTGGCTTGTGCACATTTTTTTAATATGCATATATATACTATTTAACTAATAATGTAACTATTTTTTGTATGGCTATTAGAGTATATTAGGTATACATTGACTGTACACACAGTTCATTTCTTAGTTATTTATTTTCAATGTAATTTTATTTATAGGGATGTCTTTTTGACCGATAATAAACACTTACTGATTATAAGTAGATATAATTGTCAATTACATATAATTTATCTACAAAATGATAATTCTTGTATAATCCATATTTCATTTTTATATCATATATATTTTCTTATAAAATAACCATACCATGACAAGACCCTTCATAATTTGTAATCCATGCGAATTTTATTTTACAATCCATACTATGTTGCTTATGAACATGTTATCTATACTATAAACTCTCAATACTTATCTGCCAACTTTGTGATGTAAGCTTCGAGTATGCTAACAAAAAATGATGACAGTCCGAAATAAAAACTTTGATGGAAGCTCATAGTCAAATTAAGATAAGGGCATATTCATACCGATTCCGGCCAATTCTGGCGCCTATACGTGGGAAATATAAGATATAACTTACCAAATTCGGTTTAATTGCTTTCTTATGGTATAGCATATTCTCGTTAAGTGGGACTTTCAAAGGACTGAAAAACTTTGTCCCATTTAGCGAATGTTCCAATGACTGGAGAATTTCTTTTGGAAAGGAGTATGCTACAAAACTTAATACAATTCAAAATGTTTGGGCTTCAATCTATACCCGTCTAGACACTGCGATGCAGAAATATTCTGGCACGTAACGCTTATAATTCAACACATGAAAATTCACCACGACCAGCTAAAATAAATCTTTGGCAGGTGAGAAACTCTTCGCTCTTTTGGTTCGATAAATGTAAAAAAATTATGTGAAATGACACATCTCATCTCTAACCCCAACGTGCATTTTTGTTCCCTATGTTCGATGCGTGCAATTATGTACGATATTTGCACCAAAAAAAAAATGCATTTTACAAAAGATATTTTTGTTTTCAGAATTTAGACCTATTTTTTACATTTTTGGAAAATTTTTAGTGAAAAAAAAAGTCATATTTTTTCCAAAAAAGTTCATGTTTAGGGTTAGGGTTAAGGAGCATTTAGTAAATATATAGCCCAAATTTTAGTACTTTAATAGAATAGAATTTCGATGAGATGAGCTATTATCAAATATTTCGGGGGGATTTAATTTCACGTTTCGAGTAGCTAAATTTATGACTCACATCAGAGCTCTGGACCCAAATCACCAATTAATAATGCCAAATTAAATTCTCGTGCCACTCCGGTATGAAACCAAAGAAAAAGCTAGAGTATTTGGGGAGTAAAATGAAGAATAGCTAATCGAGACAGTATAATTATATATGGTTTAAGTTACCTTAAGGAAAAAATTTTCGCGGAATTCGCGAAATTAAATTCCGCGAAACGCGTCAACATAGCCCATCCGCGAAATCTAAATTTTTTTTATATTCCACTGTTTAGTTTGAAAGACTTAAAAAGAAGTATTGTTATTGAATTTGATTTATTTATTGTGTTAAATTTTTTTTCTGAAAACTGCTCATCCGCGAAATTAAATTCCGTGAAATTTTTTAAATTGGACTATCCGCGAAATTCGCCAATCTCGACCCTCGAGCTTATAGAGAACAAAGAAATTTTGTTACAAATTTAAATAAAAAAAACAAGAAGAAAATATTTTGAATCTGTTGCTTTGCAGCCTCCCAAAGGTGCTTATCAGTTTTGGAAGTTATT
>JAUEKX010156681.1:0-11366 GCA_031834005.1 Dendronotus venustus
GAGCTGTTAAGGGTTATCCTTTTTGGCAAAAATTTAAGCAAGTGGCAAGAAGTTATACAGTCTCAAATTTAGATTATGCATCTTAGTTTTTGCTTTTCTATGAATGAATTTTTGCTTTTCTATCTATTAATCTAAGAATCTTGTAAAACTGGTATTACTTTATCGGTTAAAAAAATCTCCTCATTTTTCTCCGACCAATTTTTAGGTAAAAGTAAAAGTTATTGATTCTTAACGTCTCCTGAAATGTTTAGTTACACTACACTGATGGGAAAACAATATAAATAAAAATATAAATTTTTGTATTGAAGGTATAATTTATACTTTCATTTAATTTATTTTTTCGGTTACAGATTAATTTATTTTTTCGCTTCTCTTTATTTATTTATTTTTTTCTCTTGAAAAGACTCTTCTTATCTTCCAAGTCAAAATTTTTGTTTTTGAAAACTTTGTATACATGAATAAAAAAGTGTTAGAAAACCAATTTCCTGACTGCAGATCCTGGATGGCTAATTAATCCTCTCAATTTTTGCAAATATTACGCGTATCATTACATCCAATAGACTAACCTGGCGGTTCGTCATGTTAATCAGCCGGCACATGACGTCAAAACGTAAAAATAACGTTGTAACCACGTCGTTCTGACGACTGATAAAATTCTACGTGCCGTCATAATTGGATGTACATGTATGTGAAAGAGAGCCGGCGGAAAAAAGAACTCGAGGAGTTGGTTAATAATTTTGTGTTTTGATTGTGGTTCTAAGATTACCTTTTCCCTTCAAACATGGTTTCATTATTGCGGAGAACTTTGAAACAACCAATTTTGAATTGATCCTTCTGTTTCGAAGTGTTTCGAAGGACTCTATTTCCCATTTGTTTTGACGTATGTTTCCGCTTGAGGGCAAATATAAAACTTTAATGTATTGGATTTTCGTTTTCTTTTCACAACTATATTTTATAATATTTATTACTGTTCATTTTAATATAATATAATCATAAGGATAATTGTATACCTCTCTTTAAACAACCACTACTTTTGAAATATTGAAATATTGCATATATAAAATATATAAAACTAAAATACATACAGGAACTGACATTGTACACATATTAATTAGGGTTTTTTTTATAATAAGTATTTATAGAGGATGTAGATAATAAAATAATTTAACAAATAAAAAAAACATACTTAATAAAACGTGAAAATTTTGATATTAGATTAATTTGAAATTCTCAAGTCGTTTTTAGTAAAGATTTGAAGATTTTACATGTTATAAACTCTACCGGAAAGCTTATTAGTTTATAATGAATTTAACTTGTCTTAAGGAAATAGTGTTAAAAACATTGACTTTTTAGCAATTTCGAAGGTAAAAGTTTAGGTTTGGGATGAAGCAATTTATTATGTTGGTTTCAAATTTCAATACAATTTCACGAAATCTTACTTACTCATAGTTATATACACATTTATTATCAATAAATAAATTTTTCATTTGACGATTCTCTGTTTTTTCTTAGAAGTGCCTAGAAGCAGCAGGTATAACACGGTATGTTAAAAGTTATTCATTCGTAACACCTCCCAGAATATTTACTTACACCGTTTTCAGGATAGAAAATACAGTTACAAATACTAAGCTTTGTATTAAAAATATATTTTACAGCTTCTTTGAAAGTTTACTTTTTTTTCTTTTTCTTTAATAATACTTGATTGTTTTGGTTATTCTAGCCATCAATTTCCACTTTCCCCTACGTTGCAATCATGATATTATTACTGGGTGTTGACAGATTTACACACGGCTGGTCACATATACCATACAACACTTGTTATTTACACAACCCTAACAATGATGTTTTTTTGAAGGGGACAACTATAAACTTATAGGCATTACTAGAACAATAGAAGAATTCTTTTCCTCGCACTCTGTCATTACACATTTCCTTACATCGCCTCTGTTGTTGCTTTACTCCACTTTCTTTCATCTTTTGTTCCCTCCTCCTTCTTTTTTATAAGTTTGGAGGTTGTTCGCCAGTTTCATGATCAGGAACTTGCTGTATCGGTTTTTCTCCTTCTCTATAACCGTTTCCTTTTTAACAAAATGTTTGGGTTGCAGGTTTCTGCGGAAGGCGAGAACGTAACCGTGTTTATTTTCGTACCACAACCAGAGTCCATCATCGTGTTCATAAAAGATGCTGTCCTTTCGATTTTCGCTCTGGAAAAATAAGAAAAATGAACCATTAATAATAGTTATGTTTGTAAAATTAAGACTATTTCTAGTTTTTCCAATATACATCACACAACAATAAATTTGTGTACCAATGCTTCTTTGTGTCAAAATAATCTCATTTTAATTATATTTGGATTTCATCAAAGCTAACTACTCCGCTGGGTAGTTTATTGGTAAATGTAGTTTTATGTTAACTCAATAAATTATTACTTACTCTTGTTCTAATGCGGCCTTTTTTGTCAATGGTCAACCACCAGTCGCTTCCACGTCGCTTAATTCGTTTCATATTGACACTGTATGAATGCATTTCAAGAATAGCTAAAATGTAAAAAACCGAAAAAAAATTAATTATGAACATCTTACATGAAATAGTATTTGGTGATAATTATTGATACTGTAACTTAGGTACAGCTTCTTAGGTTACGAAGCTTAAGTCAGCTTCTCCATAGCAACTGGAATTTAAAGTCATTCTTATTTTTCATGCATTGATTTTTTAGAATTTCCTGTTCAGTGACTCATGTCATGACATGGCATGTGTTCACATAATCCAATTAACTGTAAAATTGACTCTCGTATAGGAAAATTGCCAATTTGCACGCAGTAGAGGGTTCCGAATGCAATTTTAGGAAGTTATTTTTGTATTTTTTTTGTTGAACACATCAGGTTCGCACGGCGAGCTGTGTGCTATTTAATCTGAGATCAGCATCAAAATATTACCTCTTTTTATATTGTTTTTCAATTGAAAGTTGATCTTTTTGTTTAATGAAAAAAATCATGAGTAAAAGACATAGGTTGTACTTCCTGTCTTATGACATTACTTCTAAAGAGGCTTATGTCGAATAAATTTCAAAAATGTGCTCTAAGTTTCCTGTCGAGTTGAAAACAAAACGACTGTGAACGATTTTTTTGTCGTTGGTAAATAAAGAAGCTAACACGAATACACGTAGAAAACAGGCTTCTTTTTTTTTTGCTTTTGTACTGATTGATGCTTGATTTTTGATGTGTTATACATACTTTCTGCTAATAGCATAAATATACTCGGATTACCCCTTTCCTTAAATGATGCTTTTTATCAACCTAACAACGTGGTCAGAAATGGATTTAGAGGGTCGGTATATACATGCGTAGGAGAGCAAAAAAGTGACACTACCAGAATATTTTCTTTCATTCTCCTTAGAAAAATGTTGCCGAACCTCTGGTAGCCAATCACAAAATGGTTTTAAGTTGGGTAACACTATTAGATAATACCCACAATAATCAGTTTGCGTAGAAACTGCTATAGATGTTATGTTAAACCTAAAAATTCAATTCACTTAGTATTTTTTTTTTGTTGACTTTTTGGCGGATCTGATTTTTGAGTATGTGTCAAATTTTCATATTTCCTTCCACCAATTAAATGCCTAGTTTTAAAACAAACACCGCCCGTAACCCACAGCCTTAAAAAATACATTTCGGTGATTTTAATGACATATATCGGTCATTTTTAATCGTGTGAAAAACGATATTTTGTTATGGTAACCTTAATGAGTTACTCCTCTGTTGAACAAAAAGAAATAGGAATTTTTGTGGAATATGTCTCTTGCGGCTATAAATTTGTGTCAATCCTAATTATGAAGTGGTCATTAACTATTGTCGAAAATAGGATTGTGTGATTCAATTTGTCATGCTTTATGTAGCTTCTTGTCTTATCCTTTCCAATCAAAATAGGTAACGTCTATACTAGAAACAAGATCTGATATATATATATATCTGCACTTACCATCTTCGCTTGTTTCATTTCTTGTCGCTGTGACTGTTCCATCAGGAAGTATTGCCACATAGTGTCCTTGTTTTGAGTACAATCTGATTGGTCGAACGTGGGAAGGAGGGTCATCTGGATGTATGGCAGCCCACATATCCTCTGTTGGTGCGCTCGGCCTTGGTTGGGAGAATTCCACTTGTCCCAGAAACACACCAATGAAAATGACACACGCTGCTGGAGTTATCTTTGTTAGATCCATATTTATGTGTTACTTTGGCTTGGTAATTTTGTATTTGTTTTTGTTTTCTCTTGTTTATTCACTGAAACGATGAGAAGAAAACAACATTGAAATTTTTTGTTCAAAAACGCTTAAGAAGTTCTTATGCACCACTTACCTACTACCCATACTCTCTTGAAAAAAAAAACTATGTACTACCACTCACTCTTAGTACATCTCTGCATTTATAATATATAATTCCTTTGTGATTTCTCTTAAGCAATGCATGACGCACATGCGCAGTAGAAATATCACGCGAAACAGCAGTAACTCTATATGAGCTATAAAAAGAATCAAAATAGCTTTCCTGTTCAATTTCGCCTTCTTCCCTCGTAGGCGTAAATTATTAGCTTTTAAATAGAATATCGTTTACTACCGCTGCTCCCCCTTTTTTCCCGCCTCCCTTTGTTGCTGAACAAAGCTAACACCTTGCCCATCTACTTGAGTTTGACATTTCAAACACATCTAATCTCTTTTCTCGCTTCGCACATTATCTACAGTAAACATGAGAGATACACGCCTCTTCTCGTAAAATATAAAGTCTTTTATAGCGTACTCTGTACAATCTCTCTCTCTCTCTCTCTCTCTCCAAAATATTAATGTGTCTGTATACTATATTCGTATTTTTTCGAAACATCTTTAACACAACAGCTGTTTTGCTGACCGTACACATCGCTTGTTTGTGGCGTTTTGTCAAAAGCCTACCCTGGAAGCCTTTAAATAGCGGTGAGATTGTACTCCGTATTTACTGACGTCACTTTGTGTGTGTATCGACGATGATGATATGTAATAACATAATAATCAAATATAATAACGAGGATTAGTAAGAAACTAGAAATAAAAAATAGAAAGTACATTGTTGTTTTGTTTTGTTGTTTTCATCGTAGTATATATATATATTCATGGACAGCTTTAATTATTTTTAAATGTTCCACTAAAAGAAAAACAAACATTTTTATCATGAAACCAACTCTTATTGCTTGTCAAGCTTAGCACTTTTCCAAATAAATACTAAAACCGTACCAGACGCCTCCCATTGACAAATTGGTTAAATCTTTTTCTTTGCTTAATTAAAAGATGTTCGACGCGAAACAATTGTAAAAGTCATTAAGGAATGGGAAATTATAAAAATAACGACATAATTGCTGAGCGAATTAGCTTGCTAAATTATAAACCCTGCCCATTTCACCATTAACTAATGTCTGATCGTTATGTGGTTAAGTGTGTTTTTAAAAAACAATAAAACTCGCTAAACAATATCTTCCCTTACTGAAAGAGTAACTGTTCCCGATAACACGAGATTTCCCGGGTAGCTTCTCTATCTATCGATGTTACAAACTTGATGACTACTTGGTAAGTATAGCAAAATCATTTCAAAATCTAAAAAGAAAAGATGGCATAAATAAAGCAATGTATTTGAAGAAACACACTATCATGTTAAAAAACTCTTTTAAAGAACATGCCGCAACTGAATGAATAAACATATACATATTGTCTTATTGCAATACATATATATAGTACCCATTCCAATTATGAACAAATTGAAGAAAAGCTTTACAATTTACATCAATACAAATTGTAATGATTGCCGAACAAATACCGCAACTACCGCAACTTTCTTCTATTTCTCGTTATTGTTGTCAATGCAAAAAAATTCAATAAATTTTCCGTTTCGTTAACAAATGAAATATACGATGTTCTCAAGAATACTGCATAACATACAACCAGAGCATACCGATAAATTCAAATTAAAAACAAAAAAGACACCGTCTGTTTGAAAACGAGAGAAAGAGAATTATATTGCGTTTACATTTAAGAGAGCAAGGTTGTGCATTGTTGTGTTAATGTCCTAAACTGACAGCCGGACAATAAAAGAGAACTGTTTTTGTGGATGAGCTTGTGTTGTTTTTGTTTTTGTTGTCTTTCGTTCGCATTTTTTTCTTAAAGTTGTTGTATTTGTATTGATTATGAGCGATACATAACGTGGAAACAAGGAGAAGGGCTCTCGAAAATTTGTGATAATCATTTGCTTTTTCTTCTCCTTTTATTGTTACGAAATCGCTGTCTTCAGTCTCGAGTTTCGTCGCTATTTTTTGCTGATTTTATAGATTTACTTCGGCTGTCATAAAGTGTGAAGTTTTATTGAATGAAAAGTTTTTTTGTTTTTTTTTGTTTATTTGTGTTGCACTAACAAGACAGAAGAGAAAAATTGTTCTTAACTGTTTTGGTACCCCCTCCTTAAATTGTAAAGCATATACTTCCTTGTTTCACACTTTGCTTTCGTTTTCAGGCTAAAGGCTTACCATTTGGACGTTAATACTTCGTGTGTTGTATTTAATACAAATATTTGAAGAAAAAAAATAAGGAGAAAAATTCCAATATTCCGTTATCAATCAATGCTTAGCCTGATTTCGCAGTTCTGTGCGGAATTCACAAATGTAGAAAAAAATGCTTTACTTTCTGTTATTTACTTCACACGTTATGCCTACTCATAGAATTCTATTTAAATATGAATTCGAAATGCAAATTATTTTATGTATATAGTAACTAACTAAAAATCACAAGGCATTGTATTGTACATTGCTATCTACTCATTGCAACTCAAAAATGCCTCATTACTCATCTATTTGAGAATTCTCATCTCTCAATTATTGATAAGTAGAAAAACGCAGCAACAATAAAATAAGCCAAACGATTTGTATATGTTTGCTTACAATCCGTCAAGTATATGCTCTCAATAACTACCAAGAAAAGATGCGTGTATTTATATGTAAGTACTCCACGAATTAATCCGCTTTCCTCATCTTATCTCGCGGCTTTCATCTCGTCAAGTGAGATCTCATGGGACTTGACTCGTTAAATTTTATATGATTACGGCAACACGGTGATGTCAATTTTCCTTCTTTTCTCACACCTCCACGCCTCCAATTTCGTAATTTCTTTTCTTTTTTTTGCTTTGTAGTAGTTATTAAATACCAATCAGTAATTATACACCCTGAAAGCGCATCAAATGTGATAAATTCTTCTCATTCTCCACAATCACAGCTCATGCTATCAATTGGTTCATCACAATCATCAAAATCACCAATGGAAGCAGTAAAAGAATAACAACAAATAACAACAAATAAAAAAACAAAATTAGAATGAATGACTTTCTTCAAAATTGCGATGTGACCACATTTACTTTCTGAATGAGAGAGAGAGAGAGAGAAAGCGATTTGTGGATACTTTAATGATACAAGGAGATATTACTATAATCCTGGTTGTCTTAAAGACATGCAGAATCATAGCTCTTCTCGTCATCCATATACTTCGTTTACTTTTCTTATGCAAATCTCTAACTAGCACAGGACGTTCTATTAACTATCTTTATGCAGGAATAACGACTTCTAGAACTTCTCCCATACAAGTTCCTATAGAGAACTCTAAAGTTAAAAAATTCTTAGACATGTTCATCCAAACAGCTTTTGCTCATCGCTCATAAAAAATAAAAATATTTTTTTCTCTGCGTTCTTGATAAAATGTCAAAACACCGCACAAAAGTGTTCATATTTTGAAATGACCGATATCTCAAACATGTAATCTATACCCTTCATCCTCTTCGCCCTATATACATACGAGGGTGCGCATCCTCCTGTTTTTCTTACACATTTTGTTTATCTCGAAGTTGGACAGAGGAAGGATCTTTGAGGGATACGAGTTGACATTGCGAGAGTTGAGCGAAGTGAAAAAGGACGTTCCAGCTCTTCCTTCAAACTCAAAGCGAAAAATCTGTTACTCGACAAACAAACATCCTATAATAAAAAAACTAGAGTCAACTAAATAAAGGATGTATGGTTGTGTAGATTTGTACAAAATAAAACCCTCTCTTAACTTTATCGTTCCTACCATTTACTCACATTTTTTGTTTATTTATTATAAGCATCTCGCATTTTGAAAAAAGGACATACCCTTGTTACCTCCTTCTTGTTTTTCTTATATCCTTTGTCAATGTTTCGAATATAATTTGAATCCAAAGCATACGCGTGTTGTTAATAGCATTGCAGGTGTTATCCATATGAAGTCACTTCCAATTGACTAAGAACCCCCTTGGACTCTCTCTCTCTTTCGATCTCTCTTCATATAAATTAAATTTCTATACAATTTACACAGGTTACCTACACACTTGATGCTGACAAAGCGTCAATTCGAGAGAGTGTACGTCCTCAATGTTTCCGTTCTGAAGTAATGAAGTACACTGCTCGGCCACAAATCTCCAGCGTTCCCTGAGATATTTATAACCACTAGAATCCTGGCACAGGACTTGAGAAAATATCGATAGGGCGGATATTTTGATTAAAAACAAATTACTCGTATCGTCTTTATTGTTTTGTTGTTGGACTTTTTTGCGCTTCAAAGAATTGAGAAAACAAAAGAATTTCTCAATTTATAGTAGCTACAATTGAAATGATAAATTAGATTACGTCAAAGGTCATTTGACCAATAGGATGAATCCTGGTGTTGTTGACCATGGATCATCATAATGAGACGTATGGCATTCTGACCTGATTTCTCACCATTTTTCGGTTACGTAATAATAGATATTAATGGTTTCGTTAGCAGCACGTAGCATTCTGACTTTACATTATACAGAAAAATATTATGAATTATCCAATATATTATACAAACCCAACACGTGCTTGATTACCAAATAAAAATCCATTTCACTCAAGTGAGTATTTTGACCCGTCGAAATATTCTTTTGTATTTTTGTGTTGTTTATGTTGTTGTTGTTTTTTGCTGTCATTTACTTGCGTCGTTAATTCAGTTGCCAAGGTGACTTTCTGTATCTGAAACAAAACGAAATAACAACCTTTGAAAATGGAGTAAACATGAATCAATATCTTCATCTACTGATATTGCTTTTACTATTATGATCATTATGTGATATCTTTTTAGACAGACGACACATGGCGATGTTTAACAAATATTCGAATGTCTTGTAAACTTTCTGTAAAATTTTAGACCATATTCCTATGGGCGTCCGATAGATCCAAAAGGTGTTTTGTGGCATTGCTGTAAGGATCAATTGGTATCTTTAAAAGTCTGAATCACATGTTTTGATTGTTTATTACTACAGTTTTAGAGTTGCTTACGTATTTTAGCTTAAAATTTAAAATCAGATAGGAAGCTTCAGGCGACAGCAGCTAACCAAAGTGTTTTCCTCGAAAAATGACGTCAAAATTGTTTGTGATCAAAATAATAACGAAAATTTACGTGCGGACACGATATACACGTTAAGGGATGTGGCTTCCTGTGATTGTATTATGCTCATTTCAAATCACCTTGTCATTTTATTAGTTATTCTATTCTCATTGCGATGATGATAATATAGTAGAGTTTAGAAAATGCAACTAAAAACAAAAAAAACGGAAAACCCCAACAAAAAAAAAAGTAAGAAAACATTTAAAAAGATAACTGACGGTTGAATAAAAGATGCTTAGATTCAAAATGTTGCGTGTTCGAAAATAGATATATATATATATATATATATATATATATATGTTAACGCTATTTTTCTAAATTTATCTCGTTTTAGCTTATTGTTGTTGTGTACATTATTTTGTCCCGTTACAACACATCCGCCCATCCTTCTATATCCCGTGCTATATTCGGTGTGTTATTCTCAAGATCACGGGTCAACGTAACTACCGATGTGTGTCAGTAAATAGAAATCTGGAAGAGCTAACATCTTTCGGAAGAGTAAAAACTAACATTTTTTTGTTTTCAATAAATAGATGATCAGAGGAAGTATACATAAAACGCGTCATTTGCTATGTTCCAACTATTCTCTTCATGACCTCTCAAATTAACACGTTTCATGCGCCACAGCTTTATAGCTATTAACATTGAAAATACGCTGAACAGTAGACGTTAGGACACGTTATATATTTTAAGTGCTCTGACATACCCTAACAACGTATAGGATGGTTTGAATTTTAAATCAAATCAAATTCTTAAAAGCAAATCTCTTTGTTGATCAGTAGATTATTCATATTTACTAAATGTTGAAAAGCGTTATAGATTCTGGTCCTTGAATTGTCTTGTCTTATTATTGTTTATCTAACCGAAACGTCAAACATAAAAACGTTTTTTCCTTATTCAGGTATATCTGTTACAAATATGACAGGGCACATAAGCTAAACCAAACAAAAAACTTCGGCTTACTTTGTCGCCATAATTTTTTTCTAAAAATGCAAATTCATTTATTCTTCTCGTAACTTACTTATTTTTAGTAAATTCCTATGATTTGACAAATAAAATAACAACAAAAACTTTAAATATGAATGAATGAAATACTCACCATTTTTGTAAGTCTTGTTATAAATGGCTCTCTTGCGATATTTTTTCCCCAAATTGGATGCGGTTTAGTTTGCTCTTCTGAATCTGCTTGTCATGAAATAAGGAGGAGCAGATTGAATTTTTTTTATTATAAACCCTTTATCGTAAAGATCTTTGACTGCCCATGTGATATGAATTTCTATGTCTCTGAGCAGGTTTATATACGGATTGAAAGTCTAGAAAAAAAGATTTACTTTATTGATTGATGGACGCTGATCCTTGTTAATATTCATACCTTCTCGTAGTTACTTCATAAGAATGCTGAGCTTAAGGAAAAAAACCATATCAAAAATACCTCTAATTGAATTAGTAGAAATTAATATAATTTGTGTGACAGTGTTGCGTTGTGAAAGTGAAAGGAAAAAACAAACTTGTCATTACGTGACTTGGAGATATATTTATTTTGATAGATTGTCCGTTCGTGGTCTAGATGTGTACGACCTTTGAGCTGCAAGATAATTATTTCTACATTAAGAAATTTGAGCAAAACCAATACCTCTATCCTTCCCTTCCCCCTCCCTTTAATTTTAATATATTTCTGTTATTATCTAGAGGTAGATAACTACTGCATAATAATGAAGGAAATTTAAGAATTACACTTTCGAGTTACTTATCAGTTTTTAGAGTTTTTTTAAAAAGTGGTTGCGCTTTGCAAATAAATGCAAAAATATGGAATTACCATAATATCCTTTATTTATTATTAGCATTAAGAAATGCATACGAGAAAAAAAAAAGATCGTGCCAAATG
>JAUEKX010157124.1:0-11358 GCA_031834005.1 Dendronotus venustus
CGTATATTTATAGTTCCTAGCTTCCAATTGTAATAAGCCATGAGCAGTTCAATTAGAAGGGTGTTCAACCAAGATTTGGAATCCAATTATATGGAATCCAATTATAACGCTTCTTGAAAACTCAGACAATCATCCAAAAACTGTTGAAACAAAGCGAAACAATAGGAATTGACAAAAGTATTTAGATCGAGTTATAAGGTAATAACTTGTTTACAGCATTGGTTGGATGATGAGCGCACACATACATGTGAGTGTGTGTGTTCTTTGTGCTGGATGGTTGGACAGCGATTTCTTTTGTCTTTAGTGTGTGGAATAACTTAAATATTTTAGTTTTAAAGAAACTTAAAGAAATATCTTACCTCAATGAAATTATGTATGAAAGTTTACCCTAGACACAGAATGTATGTTGTACATTATGTAAATTTCATATTTTACATGATATAAAATATTATGAAACAAAAATAAATATTTGAAGACAAATTCATTTGCAGGTGTGAAAAAAACAACAAAATGTCATATTACTGCACTATATAAATTTTTGTACAGTAAATTCAGTAAAATAAAAAAATCTGGTAAATTTATGGTAGAATTTTTGCTTCTGATCTACACTGTGAAGTTGATATCTACAACAGGCCTTATATTAATAAATGGAAAGATTTGAGTGATGAACTAAAATTATTTTTCATTGTTTATTTGTAGAGTATGCATTTAAAGCAATCAATCAAGGAGCAACAACATCGATAGGAATGAGAGGAACTGATTGTGCAGTTGTTGTCACACAAAAGAAAGTCCCTGTATGTATATCACTTAAGCAACCTGAGGCTGAACTTGAAAAATTGATTTGTTTATAAAGAAAAATACAAAATGGTATTACGTTACTAAAATGTTGTATTTTGTAATTTTTCTTATTTTCAGGATAAATTGTTAGATCCAAGCACTTTGACACATATGTTTAGATTGAGTGATAATATTGGGTGTGTTATGACTGGAATGATGGGTAACACCATTTTTTTTATTTATATTATTTTTTAGGTAAAAATCAAAAAAGCTCAAATATATGAATGTAATTTGTTTGGACTTTTCAAAAGTTTATCCAAAATATTTTTGCAATATTTGGACCCACAAAACTTAATATAGTCTCCTTTTTGTATTTTTATTTGTAGTTCTAATAATTTGTTCCAAAGTAAGGGTGCTTATTCTAGAGTTCTCATAAAGCCAGATTTTGCAAAGCTTTGGTCACTTATAAATTTAGTCAATTTTCCTAGAAATTTATATTTAATATTCCTCCCAAGATTTTTTCATCATATTACAATGTTTTTCTCTTTAAATTAATTTAATTTTAATTTGATTTCTTGAAGGAATTGGCTAATTTCTTAATTATTAAATTAAATTTGTCCTTATTTTCATTATTTGCCCAATATGTGGCATGTATTATTACACTAATATTATATTATATTTAATATTTTATCTTTTTTTGCAGGTGACTGTAGATATCAAGTGCAAAGAGCACGAATGATTGCCGCCAAATGGAAATATAAATTTGGTTATAATGTTTCTGCTGATCAGCTGTGTAGGAAGATTGCAGATATTTCTCAAGTTTACACACAAAATGCTGAAATGAGACCCTTAGGGACTTGTAAGAACATTTTATTTATATGTTTATCCTACTTGGTAAACTCCTGATATTTACAGCATTGAGTCACTCAAATTCCTTTTATCTCAATCTTAAGTATAAGATTAAATTAAAAATAAGATTGAGATATATAGATATATCACAATCTTATCTCTTTCTTAGTTAAATAATCTGCTAAGCAAAACTGTTTTCTGTCTTCCCATGAGAATGTTCGAACTTTAACCTTTTTGCAGTTTTTTGTTTTGCAGTTTTCAATATTCATTCTAATCTTCTAATTTAATTGCGACATCGCTAATTTCCATTATTTCGTTTTAGTTTATTTTTTCTCCCTCGTCAACTCTTTATTTTTTTTACTGAGAGAGCGGGGTACCAGTCATTTCAGTTGGCTTCTTTTCCCCAGTTTTTTAACCGATCTAGTTAGAATAGGCATGAAAATACAGGTAATTTTACGGGAAGAATGGGAAATAAATTGCACGCCGCGTGCAAAGGTGATAAACCTAGGAAAAAATATTATATGATTGGTTTAATTATTTCTTAAATCGAACGTTAAAAATCGTTGATTACATCTGATATATTACATCAAATCTGGAGATTTCCATCCAATTCTCATGAAACTATCTTCATTTTTTATCCCCAGTGATATAGTGATCTGTACTACACACGCACTATGCTATAAAGGCCATATATTTTATATAGATGATATTTCTTTATATGAAAAAAAAAGACCTTGAAAAACCTTATAGTGATTATTTTCCTTCTAATATCTAAATATTTAACTGACAAGAAAGAGACAAAACTTATGAAATTTAAAAATATCGACCTCTTTTAAACAAATCCCCTCGAATTTCAAAATCAAAAATTGAATATTTGATTAGTAGATATTTAGTTCTGTAAAAATGTTTCCCTTCAAGCAACTTTTTTTGAATTATTATATTTTTCATAATTTAGGCATGATTCTCATCGGAATTGATGAAGATGGTAACCCTCAATTATATAAAACAGATCCAGCTGGTTATTTTTGTGGATATAAAGCTACCAGTGCAGGTGTCAAACAAAATGAAGCTAATAGTTATCTTGAAAAGAAATTAAAAAAGAAACAAGCGTACGCCTGTAACGAAACAATCGAGGTATTTTAATTTTTTACTTGTTTGTGTGCTCAAAATGGGAAGTAATCACTTACATCCATTGTACCATATTGGCATTTTGAATGTTTCAAAATCTGATAGAAAAAAGTTGAAACAATCTAAACCTTTTTATCTCTATCATGGATCGATTTTTTCCAATTCGATTTTTTCCAATTCGATCCGATCCGATCTGGTCCCATCCTGTTGCTGTCATATCCATGTCGGATATGAACGCCGTTTGTCTCCCTTCGGGATTTGCAGATCGGAGAAATTAATTAGTGTTTAATATTTGTATTTCATTTGAGTCCCTGTGTGTCTTCGTGCTACTTTTGCGTTACTTTTGTTTTCTTTGGTCGCCGCGATATGTCTCTTGAGACTCTTCAGGCCTGGGGTCTCTTGAGACATCGCGTTTTGCGTTTCCTTCGTTCTTTTGTTGTGGTCCTTTGGTTTTCATCCTTCGGGTATTATGTATATATTTTTTGTGTGCAAGCATAAATGTTTGTGTCGTGTTTGTCTAGTGTTGTCTTATGTTCATATGTGCGTGTATGTGAGGAAGCTTTTAGCATATGTGGAAAGCATATTACATCGTTATCACGGGAAAATAAAGTAGTAGCCTCTGATACCGTTGTCAATATCCTCCCGATCCGGTTCGCTAAGTATCAACCGTTTCACATCCATTAAAGTAAAAACCGGAATTTATTGGGAAAAAGTTAAATATTTTACGAACCAAATTGTTAGGACGTGATGGAAATTTTTTTTCTACTCTACTTATTTATCATTAAAACCTATTTACTCAAAATTGTTCTGCTTCTTTCAAACAGCTATAAAGAATATAAAAAACAAACTTTACTTCTTAAATGTAAATTTTGGCTAAATTAGTAGAAGAGATTTTCCTTGATATGAGGGTAGGTGAGAATTAAACTGATTTACTGAGAGTTTCCTATCTTATACCGATTTCCAGTAGAGCTCACATGCTCCTTAGTATAAGAGGATGTGATTCGAGGTAATGAACTTATCAAGGTGGGTGGAACAAGAGAGATATCTAGTGGATGACAGAGATAAACGTAGCTCAAATGAGGGCTCACTAGAACATGTTTTATTATCATTGATAACAGGCTCCTAACTAAAGATCGTCTAAAGATGAGAATTCACAGTGTTTACTGTTAACTTGGGTAAAAATTGATGAAAAAATTAAGAGTCTGTTATGATTATATTTTCTAGTAGTTTTTACTTGTTTAGTCTTGAGATTTAATATTTGAATATATTTTTGTTGTTGTTTTAGACCGCGATTAGCTGTTTGATGTCGGTACTATCTGTTGATTTTAAACCATCAGAAATTGAAGTAGCCATCGTTACTGCTGAAAATCCAACATTCAAGTAAGCGTTCTTTTTAACTTCGTTTGTCTCTCTACATTATGTGTTGCCTTAAGTGAATTAATTTTCATCGCCCATTTTTCGTGGGGATTAAATCTCGTGTTTGGTCATATTTTTGCGTTTTTGTGGAGGGATTGAATTTTTGATTTATCCAAAAAAAACGATATAACAGCGAGATCAATGAGTTGAAATTTAGAATAACAAACAATTCGGTAGTGGAATCTTTTGGGATTTTCTCAAAGGTAATATTTAATTTCACGGATATAGTCAAATCGAGAGTATACTATTGAGATTTAACTTCAGCGAGAGCCCCAAATTCACGAAGATGAATCTCTTTAGGTTAATGTATATATGGTATATCTGAAATTCAAAAGGGACTGGAAATAATGTTTGATGTATCGAAAACATTTCAGCCTGCAGCGAAATATCCAAAGTAAAAATTAATTTATTGCACAAATGCATATTTAATAGAGAAGTGAATGAAAACTCACAAAAATTGTAAAATTCCCCACACTTTTAGGTTATTTTACTTTGATTGAAATTAATACTCTAAATGATTACAGTTAACTCTCTCTAATTCGAATCCGTATAATTCGAACTTTCACCAATTCGAACGGTATTCCTCTGTCCCCTCAAAATTTCCTAAGAAACTCATGCAAAAACCTATGTAATTCGAACCTCTATAATTCGAACTTTTACCAAATCGAACACATTTTGCTGATCCCCTGATGGAAAACTCTTTATAATTCGAACTTTGTGAGGATTGAAATGTACATATCAAGACTTTCAATTATCATATTTCGTTATTTTTTGTAATTCATGTTATATATAATACATTTATATATTAGTGGAAAGAGATGAAGGAGATGATTTGAGAGAAGTTGTGTCAAAAGTAAACATGATAGTCAAAATTATGTATTTCTGTGTACTATATTATGCGCAATGCTTATGATATCTATTTCGCTTATTTTATTTTGTCTCGTTATTCTCCTTTGCAGGTAAATACAATACGTTCCATTGAAAACATCCCTACGAAGGATAATTAGGCAAAAATGAAATTTTAGTGAATTCTTTTTGTAATTGTAAAAATTTTGAACACGATGGATTCATGAAAATTCTTATAAAAAACCAAATAAACCTCCTATGTGAACTACCAAATTGAGTTTCAATTATTTATGTCTGAAAAAACACATATATCGTGTTTAACGACGACATCTCATACTAAACACATAACTGCTCATTTTTCAGTTTCTCTACCATTTTCTTACTAAGTAGCTCCATATTTAGGTTGACTATTTGATCTCTTCAAAATCACTTTGGTCATATGACCGTCCTGAGAATGACGTTAAAACAACGATTTTCTAACTCCTCATACTGACTGGAGTATATAAATGCACCAGGAAGTCTGATGTTATTTCTCAATAGCTTCGCCACTTGAACAACAGAAATAATGGGGGTTTGTTTATTGAGATGAATTATTTATCATCTATTTATGTAATGGTGTGGGAAGCTTTTTGCTAACGGGATTGAATTCATTTCGTTTGATGTAAGAGTCTTGGCAAGGCTTCCCTCATTAAATTTGTTTTTGTTGAATTGAGGAAATGAAAATTTCAGACATCCCATGAACCTTTTCGAAAGGTTATGTTGCTATAGGTGATTAACCCAGGGGAAACAGAATTGAGTGGGTTTAGACCTGGGTGTTAATCAGTGAACTGAGGATCCTACTCTCTTTATACGTTTTTTATAAGAAAACTGGTGAAGGTCCTAGTCTTGAAAGTTTCTTATTTATAGAAATGTTTTTAGCTCAAATAGTTTCTTATATATTTTCTTATATATTTTATTAGTTTCTTATAAAAAAAATGCTTTAAAAGGAATGTTCGAAAGTTAAGTTTTTGGTCTGTAGTGCAATGACCTCATATACACAAAAACATTAAAAACACAAAACATAATCAAAGGATTCAAAAAGTTTCTTGTTTTAGAAATTGTCATAACAATATAGTAGTAAAAGTTTCTTAACTTTTTTGAAGATTCTACATGTAGGTTTCCTATAAACAGGTTTCTCATAAAAAACGTGTAGTCTGCTGACGTGTTTTTGACATAATTTCTCTAGTTTATATTAGTTTTTAATTTGTAAGCGGAATTTTTTTTTTATCTACTTTTAGAGTCTTAACAGAAGCCGAGATTGACGAGCATTTGACGTCCATTGCTGAACGAGATTAACGTGGAAGCTATTCATTTGATATGGCACGGTATCCATATTTTATTCACCCTTGTTTGGCACGCGCCACCATGTCGTGGTGCTAAAGACGACACTATTTTAGTTTAGGGTTTATTCATAATAATTATACAGTTGGAATAAAAGAAAACTAATTAACCTTGAATTCAGATGATTTTTCTTCTAAAAGAAATTCGATTGAGTATAAACGTTTTGGCTTTGTCAGTCACATATTACAAGTTATTTAATCAAACTGAGAATTTACCGGACCATACACAGCTGTCATTCTTGAAATTCCCAGTTATTATTGGTCCAGCTTTTACTAGCGGCTATTTTACAGATACGTAACTTCACTACAATATTGTTTGTTCCGCTAAATGTTATGATCGGCTTACCTCTTTTGTTATTTTGAGCATTATTAGCTGTATCATTCCCTCAAGATAGACGTATATTATAAACGGAAGGGTGTGTGTACGGCCATTATCACATTGACTCTGACTTTAGCCTGGCAGTTGATGCCGAGCTTCCCGGCTAGTATTTATGTGTTGACACTATAAACCATACCAAATGTTATCATAGGTCACACAACATTTTTTGGACATACGAGATGGTATGTTGGTTGGTTTAGTTGGCACAACTTCAAAATATAACTGTCTCTAACTGCATTTAAACATTAATTTATTCTTTTCTAAAAAAAGTTTATTACACCTCAACGAGTTACCTAACGTGTATGAAACGTTGCAAAGATGTCTATAAGATGCCTAAAACGTCTAAAAGACTGGCAAAGTTAAGGGAATGTTAACTACTTCTCGTATCTTTGCCAAGAGAGTTTTTTGTTTGACGACAAGTAATGCATTAGTGGTCAGTTGATGCCTCTTTTCCCCTTGATTTTAATGCAAACTTGTCATTCTTCAACATACGCCGTATATGTCATTTTACTACCTAATCAATTTCGCGAGTGATTAAAGGCTAACCATAATGTTGCTATTTATGAAGGTGTTCAATTTCATCCCACAAGATTATAATTACATCATTGAAAATTAAAAATATTGTATATTCTTCAAAGAATTTTTGAATGCTCTGCTCTCTGGTTGAGTAGATTAGCAACAAAACAAAATTTATTTATGTCCTTGCTAAAATAACATTTTGTTAAACACCTTTTATAGACATAATGTTGTTGTTTGGCTTGATCGGATTAAGTTTTTAAAAAATTCAAAAATTCTGGGTTGTATAAATATTTTTGTTACTATCTTATTGACAAGCGCACTACTCTTCGTATATCATGGTTGCCATAGTCGCGACCACCCTATTTCTCATTCTGGTTGGTTTATGTAAGAGACAGAAGCTTTTAACGATAGGCTTTTGCTACTTTTTAAATTTTAGAAAGGACGTTTATAATAATTTGTAATACATTTATATAAATGTACTTGTGTTATATTGATAATTAACTCGATGGTAAATTACGCAATATTGCTTTTGATAATAGACAGTTCAAAAGGGCATCCAAAAACATTCTTTCCATTCCTCAAAATTACAAAGAGCTGCAAGGTGTAAATCAAAAAAACTTCCAACCATGAATCGCCTGCTACGAATCAGTGGTTATTCTCATAAAACCACTCTGTAAACAAATTTTAAACTCTTTTCTTTTTCTTTTTCTTTTTTGTAAAATACGAATTTCTTCTTTTTTTTCTTCGTAGTTTTTCTAATAAATTACAAAGAAAAATGTATCTTGCTCAAATGTGACATTATTAAGGATGTGGTTTATAAATATCTGTCTTATACAATAACCACCTAATAAAAATAAACAAGAGAAGAAAAATAAAATACTCCATTCCTCTCTGTTTCTCGTATTAATACACAACACATTAATTATCTGGGCCGGAAAGTAAACGATGTTTTACAAGTTGTTTTAAAGGACGCACTTTACGAGGCGGCTACAATAACGTCCTAGTGAAATGCCATTAAAGATGACAGCTCTGCAATCTATAATTAAAACGAACAAGAAACAAAGCGTCAAATTAACACATCATTTGTCAAAGCTGCTTAGTGCTAAAGCGGAAACACTATGACGTCAAGAGGTGGGCAATTAAAATGGACTTCTGACAAACTGTAAATTAATGGTAATCACCTGTCATACTAACATCTTAATTGGCATGCTCGTAATTCATTCTTTGGCTCCCTTAACGAGTACAAAAGCCGTCAATTACTATAAACATAAATCCCTTATCTTATTTTGTTCACTGAAAACATGATGAGCATGAGTCCTCACATCATTATCGAGTAATCCTTGCAAAGAACATGCCGCATTTTTCGTGTCTGCACTTTTGTTGAATACTATAGCAGGGAGATTTCTGTTGCCATCGCTTGAAGTCACCGCTACCAGCTTACTTCTGCATTATGCAATCGTGTTGGATTTCAAATAAGACCTCTTCCTCGTCAGTTTTGATATTTGTATTTCCTTCAAAGGGACTTCTAGGTTTCTAGACAATTTACGAACGAAGCACTTGAATTTTCCAGTATCTTCTATATCCTATACGTGTTTTCCTATTTTTATTCCATCTAATAAGCACGTTCCGCCCTGCAATTTACTAATCTTTCTTTCTTTTTCTCTAAATAGAATAAAGCAAAGAAAAGGTTGTTTTTCGCTGACCAAAAGGAGGATCTAAATGTTAGTCGGACTGATAGTGTAGAAGTCCAGTAATTTGCTTTAAGATAACTTTGTTGTGGTCTTCTTCATTCAGCTACATAATAACGCGTTAAGTTATAAGAGGGTTGCATTCTTTAAGTGCCAGCCAAATTTCATCTTCTATAACAACAACATAATATTATCTTGGTTGGCAACACCAATATGGTTTGCCTTCTTCTTAAGTGTATCTCTATTTTAAATTAAGCAACACTGAATGCATAGTATACTGGCGGGTACCTAGTGGCGTTTAGAGTATTAATATCTGTTTACGTGGTGGATTATGTTAACCTCGACTGCAACTTTTCTGTCTCATTGTTATTCTTTTATTTAACATTATTTTCTCCTTTTACACTTATATAGAGGTATTAGCTACATTTTATAATATGTATATATATTGCAAGTTAAAATATATTTGTTGGAAGATCAACACAGAAATCATAGAAATCTTTAGCGGTGTATGACTAGCTGCGGAATTGCATTACCCATCCGGCAAATGTTGTTGTGACATCGTTTCAACGTCCAAACAACGTCATCGTAAAGTTGTTTGTTTGTTAGCTGGATGTCTTAGGCCATTTGCATAAGAATTTCATAACTCAAATACTATCTACTTTGAAAACTTGAACTTAATTTCATTCTGTTTGTTTGAAGTAGGAATGTTATATTGAACGACCTCATTCACGCTGTTTGTTTATATTGAGAACCAACAGCGCATCTAGACTGGGGGTAATTGAGCTGAACTACATCAGGCGCCATCTAAATCACATTTCAGGTTTCAGGAGACCTCATACTGTAGTTACTGCAAACCACGGAGTATTTCAAATGGCAAAATAAAGAAAGTTGATTCTTAGAATTTTGTTCTTGTTTTGCGAAATTTAGAGAAAATTATCCCAATTTTTATTTAAATGAAATTTCTTCTAATTCTAAACTCTGATTGTCTCTTTGAGATAGTACATGTTTTTTATTATCATAACGCTTATAAGCATATCTCGAATTTTGTCGAAAAATAAGCATATTGATGTACCTTACCCTGTATATATTAACACGTTGAGTGCCAAAGATTTTGGTTTCATCTCAGAAAATTTATCAAAAAAGATTGGATATCATAAGCATATTTTGAGCATCGTCTCATTGTTTTTGTAAGCAGTCTATTTCGACAATTTCAAATACTTAAAAAAACGCCAAAGTTCTCTTGAACGGTTTTAAAAAACTCAAGTAATTTGCATAACGAGAGTCCTTCCAATTAAAACGATGACCTTTTGGGATTCATTACGAATAATAAATATTTTAGTAAATATAAAGAGTATTTCTGGGTTTAGTTGAGCTCTTTTGTTGTGACATCTGATAGCGATTAGAGGCTAGTGAACATTATCTCTATACCGTGGCGTTTCAAACGCGTCAGATTTTTAGGGGCCTGGTTTGGGTAGCCTTGCGCTGGAAGGCTCTAACATATTAGATTCATAAAACGGATCAACAAAACAACATCGTCAACACTAAAGCGCTTTCGTTTTTCGGTGTTGTTTTTCCTTTGTGTGCGTCTTGTGTCTAAAAAGCTCAAATGAGATTTCCCGAAATAACAAAATGTTTATCTCTAATTATTATATTAGCAAACTTACGAAAAGTACTTCGCAACCTACTTACTACCTTACAATCTTTACTCGCTCTCGTCGAATTAGCCTTTCGAATTTTTTATTAGTAGATCTTTCCTGCCAATGATTTTGTTTCTTCTTCTAATTGTAGTTGGACGCCTACACCTAACCCCACCGCCAGGCAAAGGCTCCACTGCTTAATATTATTTGGATAGGTTGTGGTTTAATGACTTGATTCGCTTTCTTTATTGTATAGATGGTAAGTAGCATTTTTGTCTAATTAATATTAAAATGCGTTGTAAACAGTTTACCATATTATTTTGGTTTTGGTTTAGTTTTCTTTTTGTTTTGACCGGAAGCAGTAGGTTGTAGATGTCACTCTTCGTTTCCGATTAATTAACATTCCTTGGTTGTTTGCATGTTTTAATTTTCTTGAATTTGATTGATTTGTGTGATTGATTGCTATACTATGCTAACTCTTTCGAATGGTTTATCTTGAACTTTTTGCTGTACATTATATAGGTAAGAAGACAACAACCTCTTTCCTATTTGTCACCAGCCAATATTGCTCTTCGTGAATATTAAAGGTGATTCAGAAAAATTGCGGTCTATAACACAATAGACTCTTGTTTTAAATAGCAATTTTTTCTGAATCACATACTGTTTCCGCGGTAGTTCACGTTTCGAGTGTTATCTACAAAACAACATGGTTGGTCTTTAGTAAAGTTAAAAAGATGGCT
>JAUEKX010157346.1:0-11355 GCA_031834005.1 Dendronotus venustus
ATATCAACAAGCCTCATCAAAATAACAAAGAGATGTAAAAGTTAGTCAAATCTTATAGTACAGCGTGCTACGTACCACATTGGGATCGTCCCAGAGTTTTCTGGACAGAAGGGAATAAATCTCGTCTGCCTTGGCCACAACACAGGCATGCTTTGGTCCTGGAAAAAGAGGAATGGTTAATACTTGTTTCAAAAGGCTGAATTCTATATTTCATATCACTGATAGTATAATAACAGCACCTCTGCGGCAGGCTGTGCATTAGGAACATAGACCAGTGCCCCTGAGAAACGGCACTCCAAAATACATATATCCAGTCTTGCCCAACATTTGAGGTCCACAGTGCGTGGCGAGACATGGTCAACCCCCACCCACCCCCAACCCCCACCCCTCTGGCCCAGAAACTCTATAGCTGCCTGGAGACCTAGACAGTACAGTGAGTGAGCGGCCTTCATCATGGACTGTGGCGATTCCATTCAAATAGGATGATTAAGAAGAAAAACAAGATATCTTGAATGACTCTGCCACACTTATCCATTACTACTAGATCCAGGCATTCATAACCCTCTATAACATATATATTATACACAAATTTATACGCCAATCTCTGTCTTTTTGCTTACCAAGGGAAATCAGAAGACGACAAGCCAGGGCTCTGAATTTCCACACTGGAGATTCTTGCAGCAACGACAGAATGTAGCTGACTATTTCATCACTGGTAAAATTCAGCTGCTTTACCAGAATCTCCAGGGCCTGAAAAATAACAAAAACAGGAAAGGGAATAGAATACAGATGTGATAGAATTTGGTACATAAATACAAAAATTTAATTCGCCTCTATTGTCCCAATAGGCTCATTGCGTTTAGGGTTCAATTCTGAACAAAGACCGGAATAACCCGCGCATCAGCCGCAGAGCAGCGCCGCAAGATAGGCAATAAGCAATTGGAGTTAAGATTCTTGCCCAAGGAATAATACGAAGTGCCGAAGGGGGACTCGAACCAAGGTTTTCCTGGTCTCAGTGCAATGCCTTAACTACTCGGTTACTTTGCCTCCTTCTAGGCACGTAAGGGGCACCTAGAATTCATTCCATCTTTCTTTCCTTGTTAAGATCATTCAATGACGATAAAATCTGCATGTTAAATATCTATTCTGAATTTCACAATCTTTTAGAATTTTAACGAATTGAAGTTTTGTATTTGTTTGGTTTATTTGATCATTGCTTTTGCTTTACTTTTTTTTCCATCATATTTCAAACATTTTCTGCAAGAGAGCCATGACTCAGAGGCCCCTGGGATAGAAACAGCAACAACAACAACAACAAACATTTTCTGATTTCATTTTGTGGTTGTTTTTGTTCATTTCTCTGCCATCCATTGCCACAACTCACTTTAGCCCTGATCTCTGTCTGTGTGGATTCTTTCATGGCTCTAAGAAGTTTGGCTTTGGCGCTGTCATCTTTCACGCACAAACGGCCAAGACAAACAGCCGCATCAAAGGCTATCAGGTCATCTGGGTCCGGATTCCGACAGAAGTGGCTCAGAATCTTGACCAACTCCAGGAATGAAGGAATCGTCTGGAAGAAAGAATGGACACAAGTATTTCAATACCAGATTTGTCAATGATATAAACATTGATAAAATGTTCAGTTCATTTGTTAATTTGTTGTAATAAGATTCTAAATATCAATTCTCTTTTATGCTCACGAAAATAAGTTAATATTTAATAATTTGAATATCTGATAAAGATATCATTAATGCATCTTCATCTTTTTTCAAATACAATGATTTCACATCAATGTCTAACTTTATTGATAACAGTCATAAGTCTTACAAAGAGAAACCTGTCATTCGTATTTTTTGCACAGACACAACAATGACCTCCACAACTTCTAATCTCACCTTGTTGACGTACTGAACATTTTTGCCTCGAATCAAAGTCTCTATCATGTCTGTTCTGATCTCAGAATTTCCCATCACCAAATACCGCAGCACAGACTGGACAACGAGATCTTCCCAGCATCCTTTGGTAAAGGAAAAGAAAAGAAAAGAAAAAGAAAATTCAAGACAGGATAAAATATCAATAAATTAGAATGAAAATGAAATAAGATAAGATAATGATGTTAAGAGATTGATAGGTCAATGTGGATTTATTAAAAATCTAATTGCTTTTATTGTCTTTATAAAAAAGGCAAATTAAAGATAATAATGATAATGATAGTCTATTACTGATGGGACTTAATTGCATATCAGAATCATCAAGTCTTTGAAACTTTGTGAGGCCGTGAGGCCAAAATACTAGTAAGATATGAAAATCCATTTTTGGTGAAAGGTCAAAGGGCTAAGTTTACCGATAAGAATGAGTGACTTTGCCGCTTCATATCTGACTCTGTCATCCCTGTCATTCTGTAGCCTTTCCTTGAGGGCATAGAAAACCATCGTGTCACAGGATCTCAGTAAGCCCAGTTGCTGGAATCAAAGTCAAAGGGGGCGAATAAAAACACAAACTTTGGTGACAGAAAAGAATTTAAGCTTAAATACAAGATTACAAGACTAGTTTTCATCAAGATAAATAAGAATAAAAGATAGTTTTTATTTTATAACACTTATTCATGATCTTCACCATGCGCTAAGCGTTTTTAAATTACAATTAAAATGTCTATTTTTTTAAACAGCTTTTATTGTATGAGTTTTGAGCTGGAAAAACTATTGATGCAAGAGTGAAAAAACATCTGAATTAGTTGACAAGATACTTTTACTTTTATATTAATAAATTGAATGTAAAGAGCAAAACTTTTGAGGCCAACTGAAATACCTTCGCAGCGTCGATGCGTTCCTCAGTCCTCACTGATGTCATATTCTTGTGGATAAGAGTCTAAAACATGTGGTAAAAGGATAAAGGAGAGAATAATATCTTGTCATGAGCATTCATATCAAGGTGAGTAATAGTCACACTCCCATTGCACTTGTTTTCTTATATTTTTCATTCCTATCATTGATTATCTCTTATTTTAGATCCAAGCGTTTACATTCTTTTAGTATAACACTCTTTTCAACGCATCCCGGTTATATCCCAGCAACTGTTCCAAAGAATGTCTATGACAGAAACACGAAGTTTGTAACTCTATAATAACTGCAAACTGATCACTTGGCACTTGTAACTGTACACCGCAGAATGATGAATTGGCGAAACAAAATCTAATTTCACTGCTCAGAAATCTATGTTTTCATCTTACAACCACATGTTTCCTTCTTTTTCTTCTCTTTCTTTTTTGTTTTATTTTTCCTGAATGACATTTCCAATATATCTCATGTTAGAGATAAAAGCAAAAAAGTTATCAGATAAAACCTGACCTTGACTCTCTCCCATCTTAAGCCAGAAAACTCGTTTCCATCCGATTTGGGTTTTATTTGGTTCCAGCCTCCAACAACTGAAAACAAAACATGATAGAAATGGTTGTATAGTCAACAGTTTATGGATCATTCCAGATTCTTGTATATCTATTGTTGGTATGTCTTGAATGGAAAAGGAAATAGATGGTCAGAGGACGAAATAGATTAAGATTATAAAAACTTCAAAATGATGAATAAAAGTATCATAAATATTTTGCTTGTGTTCTTTCTTCACTTTAAAAGGGAACAGCCTTCATGTTAAATATTTCATATGATATAGCACACATCAAACGGAAAGTTTTCTCTACAATTCCTTGAGGTAAACGGTACTCACCCCCATGTAACTTCGTCAGGACAGCCGCTGCTTTGAAGCCAGTTTTCATTTTTTTCCTGCAAAATTGTACAAGTTAGACAAATGCTGTTTATCTTTAAAAGAATCATATTATATAAAAACTTTAATGTCATTGATTATTTCGGTTTAATCCTGTCTCCTTTTCCGGGGATTTTGGTTTTGCATTTCTTCCTCTCAGATGACAAACAAGTGAGTGGAATTAAGCAGCCCATGCAATTTTTAAGCAGGTTAAGAAAACACAAAATTATAGATTCATAGCCACATCTTCTTGGCAATGTTTATCACCCTTTAATCATATCTTTTTCAGATCAGTAAGTTCATAAACATTGTCTCGAAAGTCTAAGCTTGGATTTCAACAAGTTACGAGAAAAATTATGAGTTGCTAACTTTGTTGGGAGACAACTGTATCTTTCAAATTCTTTCATTTTCATGAAAAGAGGAAACAGTTTTATTTTATTTTATTTTTTGAATAGGATACTTTTGACATGATAGTTTAAAATTGAGTTATTATTCAAAGGCATGGGATAACTAAACAAAAACAAAAATGGAAACATAAAGAAGATAGAGAATAAAATTGAAAAGCTAAGTTTTGAGAGAAAGTGTACAATTGATTTTGAAATTTTGTGACAAGGTATTGGTTGATTAACCAATGGAAAAGATAGGCAAAGATAGGTGTGCTAGAATACACAAATTAGTTGAAATTTGTTAGAACTACTTTTGTAATAAAATGTCATAAAATGAATTCAAACAAAATATAGATTGTGTCTGGCAACTCAACTGTTTGTTGTTGCCATGCTATGTTTGTGTGTATGTGTGTGTGTGTGTGTGTGTGTGTGTGTGTGTGTGTGTGTGTGTGTTTTGTGTGTGTGTGTGTGTGTGTGTGTGTGAAATAAAGATGAAATAGGCTAAGAAATCAAATAGATGAAAATTTGTAGGATTATGCTCATGACAATAAGCTATCCGCGAAGACTTGTTTGATATTTTCTCATAGCTTTCTAAGAACACATAGAAATGAAAAATCCTCAATTATTTATTTCATATATATTCCAAAAGTATATATGTCTGCTTTGAATTCTTGTCTGAATACCCATGATATATCTTTTTATTCTTTTTTTCTATCAAGATTATAGTATTTTTTTATTTTTTTTTCAAATCTGTTTTTCATTTCCTGAATTCAGCTTGATAAAATGAAATTGACTTCACCTATAGATATTTTTTAAAAACCTAATCAGAGAGGAAAAAAGGGTTTTCTATAGAAAATCATATCAATGGGAAGTAAAAGAAATTGTATGAATTTAAAGCATCATGATATGAATTTGTGCAACAAGAAAATAAATATTAACCAGCAAAAAGTGTATATCTACAATATATTCTTGAAGTTATTTTACAGGAATAAAACCTTTAGGAAATATCTTTACCAGTTAGCCAACTCAAAATTTAGTTTGCTTCTTTTCCATGAACTTCTTATGATAATATACATTCCATTGTATGATATAACATGTAAAAGACAAAAGTAGAAGAAAATCATTCTACGCTGATACATAGTAATAAAAAGTCGGGGTATGCAAGAGAAGAAAATAAAATAGATGGGGTAACTAGCTTGGTGATGGTGACTACCTTAGTTCTTCTGCAGTGAATTTTTCTCTCTGCATAATGTGACTGGAAAAGGGGGGTTTGAGTGTTAGGGTCATGAAATAATCTTATATAAAAATTCAGCCACCTTGTTACTTGTATTTCTGAGAAATGATTTATGGTAATCTAAGAGACAATGTGGAGTAAGGGACATATTCATTCAGTTTTACTGTCGGTAATAGAAACAAAAAATGGATGCCGGACAAACTAAATATCTAAATAACTCTTCTAAATAGTTATTCTGTATGGCAGTAGACAACAGTACAAATATAAAGAATTTACCAAATCATGGTCTCAATCTCTCTTGGTAAGCTGGCCTAAGTGAGTAAGTTGAGTGTTTTAGTATGCTCATAATAAGGCTTCCGCTTAATCCAATTTCCACAGGCCAAAGCAAACGAGTAACAACACTAGCCGTCGTCTGCTATTCTACTGCTGACTACTTTACCAACATAACCTAAATGCAAGGACAGCTAGAATATTTGGAGTAGTTTCTTATTCCTTCCCTCCCCCACCCCCTGCCACCCTAACTAATTAAAAAACTGGGCAAAATGAGTATCAAAATTCAACCCATTTTATATGATTAAAAGCATACTAACTTTACCAACGGAGCACTTTTTCTTCTCATTTTTCATTCATTAAGTTCTCTTGATGTGTTGAGACACGTAACGCATAATTCATCTGAGTAGGAAGATGTAAAACCCGTAGAACAGATACAAAAGTAAAACTTAAGTATTGACATAACAAAAAATGTTGATCTTTACCCTGAAGATTTATTGCTTGTGGCTCCATCCCGTTCCAGTAATTTACGGAATTTTCTCTCCAGTTGAGTGGGTCCTGGCGTGGATGGTTTGACTTTTTCTCGGTAGAGGACAAGCTTTGTCTCTTCAATCAGATTATGCTGGTCGACCAAACGCTCCGCTGGTTTTCGCACCTCAGGCTCTGGCTTGGCATAATGACTGGCAAACTGTGGGAACTCTTTGTTGAGGCTCTGTTTGCATAGGTGGGATATAGGGAAAACTTTGTTCTATGAAAGTATCATACTAGCTAGTATGGAAAGGAAACTGACGAATGGAAAATTTTGTAGAGGCTAAAAGCACAAACAGAAATATAGCGATACTGTATGGATTTCTGATTGATATGAATAGTACATAAACCAAAAATGTAGGTTTTTTTTATTTCTTTTTTTATCAGGAACTTTGACCTGATAAAGAGAATAAACTGAAAAGAGATAGAAGCCACTTTCTGGATAGGATGCTAGTTTATCGAAGATTACTTTCCAAACCCACATATGCTAGTCAGTACCCATGGGTGGAGTGAGGAATGTTGTGTAGACAACACGCCTTTCACAAGAGCGTACCACCGGGTTTATACATGGAACCCCTCAATCTCGAGACAAAAGCTATGAACATCACATCACGCCCCTGTGGGTTAAACAGTAACACAATAAAATCACTCACAGTTCTAGTAATAGGCAGAACATGTGGCGGAGGGATGGGTTTGGGGTAGAAGATCAGTCTCCCTGCGGTGAATGTACCACTCCTCTTGACCCCTTTGTCTACTTCTATGGACATGATGTCATCCGTCTTTTGGCGAATGGAGGCAGGCGCGGTCTGTGGAACATCACCCGATGACTGGAAATAGAACATAGATCATGGCTACAGCAACACATTTACCTCAAACAGCTCTATCTTGAATTCAATGGAGAAGTTAAATGCACCACTTGGTCCTGTCATACTAACGTGGAGATGTGTTATATAAATGCTGTCCATTATTATTGTTAAGAAATTATCATGCGTAGAATGTCTAAAATTACCAATACCTCAAACACTTTTTGTTGTTCTTGTCTTGTTTGATAAAACAATACATGATGGAGTCTTATTAGTTAAGGCCTTCCGATTCCACATGTCAAATGCTATCATTAATATACTCGTGTGACTATGATAAAGTGTTCATTAATAGCTACAAACATATTGAAATGTTGTGCAATGTCATGACCATCTCCATTGATATAGATTCCAAGTAGCTCCATTGCTGGAATTGATTGGCTCAGTGGATAGAGTGCTTGTTTCTATTCTGATAAGGTGGTGTTGTTGAGGCAGGCATGGGTTTGATTTCAACTGGTGCCAAAAATTATTTTTCTTTCTTGTTTTATCTTTTAAAGGTTTGTCTTTCAATGCTGTTCATTGCCTGCAGCAATAGTGCTATTTCACATTTTATTTCTTGAACTTTTAAGTTCCTGCTCCCCTACCGCCTGTCCATTGGTATAGATTGTTGTGTTATCCCCAATACCAACAGTGTAATGTCATTGCAGGGTATTCAATCATGTTTTAGAAAATCCTATAATGATGCTGAACTAATTTTGACTCACAAGGTTGCAAGAAATATCATGGAATGAACAACATAAAAGCAATATGAGAATGTGCAGCTATAACCATGCAAGTAGCTGTGTGCATATGTGTGTGTGTGTGTGTGTGTGTGTGTGTGTGTGTGTGTGTGTGTGTGTGTGTGTGTCTGTATGTATGTAGACCTATGTGTGTGCATGTGTGTCTGTGTTTGTGTGAGAGGGGAATCAATTATATTTTAAAAGAAATAATCAAATGAATCTGAGGACCATCTTACCCGTGTAGAAGATGAGCCAGGCTTCTTGCTCCCTGGGGAGTAGGCAGAAGGAAAAAGGATTACAGGACAGTAGTTTAAATGTCATAGCTGGTTGATCAAATTTTAAGATTCAAAATAACTACCAAAAGAAATTCTCGCACCTAACAGGCAGCAAGTGCCATAAACTAACCTGAATGTTGTTGCCTGTAAGGGATAAATAATGTAGCATTGTTAATAAGTGCTGATAGCATGATTATGACCTTGGGTGCTACACAACGCTATCATCATATATCTATTCATTTAATCCATCTGGCATAATCTACAGTTATCAGATAGAAAATCAAACAAAACTGTCGAAAGTGTGAATAAGAAAAAAAGAGAAGATATTTTTCTCCCAATCTCCCATTGATTAAAAGTTTACCATCATAGCTCTGGTAGAGCCTTCCTTCTTTGTTATCCTGGTGATCTCCCCTGACTGACAACATGGTGGCGTTGTAAACCTTCCCATACATGTTATGCACGCGGTTGGCTAGTTTGTCCAGTGCAATTCGCTGGATGAAAGTTGGTTAGAATAAACAAAAAATCAAAATCAATGTGAATGATACAACTTATAATCATCAACAAATGGTTTTGCGTGATAAAGAGATGCATTCTTCGTCTTATCATTATTATTGTTACTGTTGTTGTTATCATCATCATTTTTATCATCCTTATTAAATCTGAATAAGCAAAATGTTTGAAATAAGTCTATGATCATAGCTTAAGTTTTAAAAATGAGAGACAGTGATAGAATCCATTATCAACACTATGAAAATCATAGTGCCCTCATTTACTATCTGGAAGCACTTGGCTATTTTGAAGCGTGGCTAAGTAAAGGTTTTAAATCAAAGGCTTTGACTCCAGCCCAACAATTTCAAGGTATATTAGATAGAGATGAACTATGAAATGGAAGTTCTGTTTGTCATATAACCTAAACAGGTGTAAAACTAAAACTATAGATTTTGAATTAATACTATCAGTGACTTACATGGACGTCCTTGATGTCACTTCCTTTTCTACGTGGTCTCCATGGCAACTCATCAAAATCCTTTTTGGTGTCCTCTGATAGAAAAAAGAGTGATGGAGATATTCCGAGAATTTATGCTTCAACTTGTAATTTCTTGGCTTATGGAGGAAAGATAGCTAATGAATCAAAGAATGTAGGTATAATCTAAAACATTTACCAGAGATTTGAAAAGGTAGAAATCTATCAGGCCTCACAAACGGCATTTAAAATTGTTTCAAGTCTATAAAAGAAATTTTAAAAACCCAAAATCTTTTCCAAGCGTAAGTGCAATGAAATTTATCTACGCAATCTTTTTCAAGTTCGTGAAGTCACTGTTCTTGATGAATAAGACTAAAGATCAAATTATCTTGCACACTTGTCAACCAAACATTTTCTTTGTAATTTTTCTTCTCTCCAGGCTTAATCTTTCATCATCACCCTTCATTCCTTTGATCCTTATCATTATCATTCATCATTACTCCGATTATTGTCAGAGTTACCTCTCTTGATAAACGATCCAGGGACCGCTAGCCCCATCTGGTGGTAAGACAAGGGATCCATAGTAGTCAAGATATCAGCAAAGTCACTGTACTCAAACCGATGGTGCTCCGATTGCCAATACTCTTTACCCAGATCTTGATGAGGGGTCTCGGCTGTGCGTTATGAAAAGAAAAACGGGACTGGTTTATTCTACTAAGATACAATAAGATGTATTTTATCAATCCTTGGAGGAAATTATAATAATAATACTACTGTTCTGTTCTACCGTCAAGATAGCATAGATCTAAAATGTTTATTTTCAAAACAAAATTATAAGGATCAAACCTATCTGGCTATCCGTTACAGTAAGAGATGAAATAATGTGGTTTCTTTGGTCATTTAGGTCATTCAGTGCTGAAAATAGTTGAGTTAAAACTCACTCGGGACACCCACTGTTCACCCACAAATTATACAAAATTATTCTATGCCTATACTCGTTCACACCAGTCTAAAATTGTTAAGAGCCTTTCTAAAGGACTGGATATCAGAACTCGCCTGGGACCTTCTTTTCAATAGGTAGTCACTATGACCAACGCACTCAGGTATTGTCATTATCAAAAAGAAATAATCCTTTTCGAAAATTCGTAATCAACCAGATTATTTCCAAGTGAGAAAATGACAACAAAATAATCATGCCTTAAGTGATACTAATAATTGATTTTGTTACCGACCATTTTCGTCTTCTTCGTCTTGTTGTCTCCCTTGATTATCAGAGAAAGTAGAAACTTCTGTGATGAAAGTTGTTCTTGTTTTGTCTGTCTTCGGTTTGCTTCCTTCTTCTTCCTCCCTTTCCTCTTCTTCCTCTTCAAATTCCTCTTCTCCTTCTTTTTCATCTTCAACCTCCTCATCTTTCACATCCTCTTCCTCATCCTCCTCTTCCTCATCTCCACCTCTCTCTTCATCTTCACTCTCCTCTTCCTCCTCCTCCTCATCAAAGGCTGATTTACTATCTACAGTAAAATGTGTTCCATCGTACTCCAGTTTTTGGTCTTCATATTCTCTTTGCTCTCTTTCTATTTCTTCTTCCTCCTCCTCCTCCTCTTCCTCTTCCTCCTCCTCTTCTTCGTTTCTATCAAAATATTCATCCATGTCGTTCCGATCCTCTTCGCTCTGGAAAATGAATTATATTTTAAAGACTTAGCTTCAGCATTTTAAGAGGAGCAAAGAAGCACTATAAAACATCTTCTGATAATAGATTACAATATATATCAATCAACATGATACTCACACAAATGAGATATTCAGGAAAGTAAAGATTACGTTGCGAAAATCTCAAAAGTTAAAGCAAAATTAAATGCCAATCAAAACGAATGAAATGAATACAAAATTTCATCACACAAAATAATTATAGGAATCATTAAGTAAAACGAATCGTGGTATCTTTCCAAGGGGCTCTATCTACATTGGTCTTATCGTCTGTGCACGCACCACTAGTTATGTGAGAGATCCTGTTACAACACCTGGCCAACTACAGTAGATTTACCTTAAACCGAAAGAAGCAAAACCGAAAAATACCATGAACCGAAAAGAAATTGATAGATTGCACGAGTTTCTTCTTTGTCTTTATATCGTTTCATACGATTAACCGAAATGCTTCTAAGCGCGACTGTCTTTAAACCGAAAGAATTTGAACGCATTTTCCTTTTTCTTTAATAATTCGGGAAGGATGTCACAACTAATGCCTGGCAGTAAGAAACAAATAGCGTAACTATAAGGTGTGGGTAGTCATTAGACTAGGTGACCTCGGCGGTGCGTCGCACCGATTGGCTTTTCAACAGGAGAGGGGTGAGATAGCTTAGCAA
>JAUEKX010157568.1:8126-23736 GCA_031834005.1 Dendronotus venustus
ATATATATGTGACGTGCCAAGCGATTTGAAAACGTTTCTCGAAAAATCAATAAAATCCATTCTTAATTTGTGCAGAAAAAAAACACCTACTTTACACCTTTACTTAATTTTATATTTTACGATTGTAATCCCTTGGGTTTGTCACATATACATGCTATACCGTATATACAACTTCAATAGTTAATCAGAGATTAATTTGCAAAAGTGTTTAATCTTCATCTTCATCTTCATCGCCCGAGTATTCAGTGGGCGGGATATTGTCCCATCCGTCGGACAAGTCAGAGTAGTCGTCGCCTACATCTTCATCCTGTAACACGTTCAATCCCTCTTGACTCTTACTCGCCATGATCGTGCGGAAGATCTCGTTGTTGCTTTGCTTACCAAAGAAACCATTAGAGGTTGGTGAAGCCATCGACCCACCTACACCGCCTGCAAACATGTCAGGCCGCGTTGGTGATTTTGGGGGTGGCGGTGGCACATATTTCGGTACAGGAGCCGGCATTTTTACATTCACCTTAGGTGGCGGTATGTAGCGGGGGCGGTCGCCCAACAGCTGTGTCTGCCCAAAGTGCTCAAGCAGGGAGCGCTTCAAGTCGTAGATGTCTAGCCGCATCTGGAAGATCTCCTTGTCCCTGTTCAGAAGGGTGTGGTAAATCTCGTATTCCTCTTTTTCTTGGGCGTACTTTTTCAGCTTCTTCATGTACTCCAGCTCGGCGTTGGGCGTCGTTTTCTTCGCGGGCGGCTTGATGGCGTCGGTGAGTTGGTCGAATCGCTGAATGATGGTGCGGATAGTTTTGTCCCATAACTCTTCGTCGGTGACACCCGCTGGATCTTCAGCTTGCGAAACGACCTGTTTTGTTGTTAAGTAAAAATATATGCTCTCGCGGTCTCATTCTTTCGCGTTTTCGGCCACTTTAGTTTTATGTCTTTTAAAATTTTAAATCTACAAATTTCCGAGATAATGAAAATAATTCTCAAAAGCACAAAGGTTTTCAATCTTCAACAGTTCTTTTATTCCGACACATATTACAGTAGCATACCCACTTTTTTTCAGGTATATATTCTAATCCCTCTTAAAAACGAGCGGCACTTTAAACGTTACACACTTACCAGTGGTCCACACTCTTCTTGAATGTAGGTGAAGGCGTTCTGTTTCTTCTCTTTCGACAGCAACTTTTCGATCTGCAGGACAGTGTTGGCTTGAAGCAAGGACGCATTAGCTGTTGCATTCTGGTACACGCGGTTGAACGTCTCCGACAGCAGCGCAATATATAGATTCAAGCACAACACAGTGGAGAAGGCGAAGAAAGTGCCGACCATCAGCTAATAAAGAAATTTTGTATCATTTCGAATGGTGAAGAAAAAGAAAAAGTGTTAACCCTTGAAGTGTTAACCAGTGCCAGTCCCCTTTTGGGAAAACATTAAATTTAAGTTAACATTGAATTTTTAAGTCTAATTTTTAAATTACCGCCGCAAAAATTCGACTTGTTTGGTAACACTAAACATGTTCGATACCATATAGGTCTCAATCATCGATCATTATTTTATGTTTACTTAAGTGACGACTGCAAAAAGTAGAAATTGTATTTTTTACTCAAAGTGTCCAGAAATTTGAACATTGGGAGTTAAAGAAGTTTAATCTAGATTAAATTCTGTAAATAAATTTAAAATACTCGACCTAGCTGCCATTTTCACGTTTTCTTTTATATAAAACTACAGTATAGTATTTTCTTGACATTTGTTTTTTTTACTAACCTGAGCCATGAGACGATCTACAGCAATAAGAGCACCAAAATTAAAATCAACGTTCAACATGACCTGCCAGACGGAGAAGATAACATCATTGAAGTTCTTCCAATCAACAGACTCTTCTCCCGCCGCTTCAATTTTTATGGCGTTTTTGGATCCCCCGAACAGGATCCAAAAGGCCACGGAGTAAGGGATGAAGAATTCAGCGAAGATGAATGCAAACGTGATTGTGTCTTTCATCACGTGACCCAGCATTGTGATGAAGGGGCCGAGAGTGGTGAAGGGACGGCACGACTTCATGAAGTGGAGCCACATGAAGATGAGTGTCGCCACATACGCCTTCAAGTGGATCTCTGTGCCCAATCCCTTATTCTCGTTTTTCTTGTTGGAAAAGAAGGAAGCAAGGCGGGTGCAGATCACGGTCAGCACGGCCGCGTAAGTGAGAAAATCAAAGATGTTCCACGGGTCGGACAGCAGGCCCTGTTTGCGTGTGCGCACCGCCTTCATCTCACTCTCCAGGTACGTCTTCTCTTGTGCCCACTGCGGGTGGCAGAAATCCATGTCCCGGTTGAGCTGGCGTGTCCGCCACATGCGAAACTCCTTCGTCTCCTTGAACTTAATTTTCCGGTCCCATATTTGCTGAAGATATAATGGAATAGATATAATTGCGTTAACTTGGACAAGCGTTGATTAAAACGATTAAAATAAACGTGAAATTAAATCCTGGCGAAAGTCTCTCCCTCACCGTCACTAGGGGATAGATTTATGATAATATAATATAGGTGATAAATTTATAATTGTATAATTACAATCCATGTTTATAAGAAGAAAACGCTTAGCCTGATGTTTGTTTACATTTTACTAGAGACCATTTCTATTTTCAGCCTACCGACTTTCTCCGTAACGTTACCACAATCAAAATTCCATACGTTCTTTTTATATAAAAAAACACACGAAGCTGAACTTTTGCCAACCACGGCTTTTGGAAATGGAGAGCAAAGAAAATCAAGAATATCAAGCTATTTATACATAGGAGATATTTAGCTTTGTACTAAGGGCTAAACACTACTATTACTATTGTATTTTTGTCTCTAATAAATATAAAGAAGAGAGAAATTTATTCATCCTAAATACCGGAAATGAGTTTCATTTCCGTTCAAAAGAACGAACCTGAACTCATATCGATAGTTAAGAATTATGACTTTGTAAGTAAATGTCATTTCGGGACGAAATTAAATTTCACGCAAACGGACCCTTACCATCAAAATGAAATACAAAGTCATCAACACCCCAAGCAACTCCAGCGGGACCCGCCAGTAGACGTCAGTGCCATCGTAGTACTTGCCGTCGCGCGCTATAAAGATGGCAAGAAATGTCCAGATCATGATGTAGGTAAAGTGAATCCCGGCAGCGATAATGGCCCCGAACTTGCCGAATTGATTCCATTTCTCCTTGATGAGATGCTGCATAACAGGGTGCATGATGATGTCAAATTCCTCAAGTTGGACAGCCAACTGGAATAATAATAGTGATATGAATTAAGGTCGATCGGGTGGGTTACTCTTGGGAGCTTAAATTATTAATGGGTATCCTCACTGGCGCAATTAGTTCGAATTTTCATTTACACTCCCAAGGGAATGTTGAATTATAATTGAATTATAACCATGTTTTCGTTTTTTAACATTTACTGTCTTTTTCTTCTAAGATCTAACACACACTATCCACACAATAAACCCAAGTTAAATTTTAGTCTATAAAACCACCCAAATATTTTACGCAAAAGCTAAGATAAGATCTTTGCCATCAATCTAAATTTACGTTACGCTACCCAAATGTTACATTTGTTTTTAAATACGAAAACTGCAAACTTAACAAAACATTTTTCTCCATTTAGAGGTCTTACAAAAGCTAAATACAACAGGAATTTAAAATCTAAATGCTTTCTAGTAAAATCATGATATGTTCTGTATGATATATTCTGTATTTCTTGGAAAAGTAGAACCCTTTTTACACCTCTACTGGCAAAATTATGATCGGCCTAAATCATCAATCTTTATTTTCAAGTAACCAAAAGTTACGACCACCAAAAGTAGACAAATGGAAAGTTTGCTCCTAAAATTATTAACCTTCAAAGGAGTTGTTGTGCACTGCATCTTCTTTTTCCGCTTCATTTGTTTGAGCTGTTTCTTATCATATACAATGGCCACACCGTGCTCATCTGTGGTCACACTCTCTTCCCTGTACGATTTGGGGTCGTACTCGAGGAAGTTCAAGAAGACATAGTCCTTGCGAAAAGCATTGTCACTAATTACGAATTGATCCAGGCCATCCACTGCGATATGCGGCATCTTCTCAACCATGTGAGCTATGGTGGACATACCAGTGTCGTCGAACGTGCCAACAGGGACACCATAATCAAGCAGGTATCTGGCAGCGTCCTCACGAGCTAAAAATAATTTATTTTTTATATTTTTTTACGAAAATATGGAAATAGAAAAATTTGTTTATAAGATGCACAAATTTTTGTTTCTAATTCAAGATTTGAAAAATAAGATATAATTATATAATATATTCAACACTGGTTTATTTTCACAAAATAAATGACTAAAAAATCATCAATCATTCCATCATTGTACTAAGCTAAAATTCCATGTATTTTAATGACATCTTGACTTTTAATTAAAAATTCCTGCATTTCATATCATACAAGTCAAGTCTCGAGAGGCAGATCTAGATGGTCAGCAAACTCATGCGTAGGAGTACAAAAAAATAATTTTATCTGGTTTAGATTAGATAAAAAGATAATGGCATTTTTACTCTCCTTCTCAGATGTTGTTTACTCTTAACCAATGATATCTTTAATGAATAAAATGTAGAGGTTATAGCAAAAATTGTAGTCACGAAATCTAAAACAAAAAGCCGGCCTTAAGATTGTTTTCCATAAGTGGAAAATTATAGGTAGACAGGATTTCCTGCCTGTGCTTTGTAATCTGATTGGCTAGTGATTTGAGCAGACAAAATTCAGCAAAATAAAAGCTGGGTGATGTTCAACCATCAGGTGGAAAAATATTGTAATATTATAATAATCGCAATAACAAATAAAGTGGTTCATTCCTTGCTTTGTTTATTACTTGTAAAGGAATAATTTTAATATGCAATGAATTTAGTTTTTATGCAGATAAATAATTACAATAAAAAATAATGTTTTCAAAACATTTCTGCTTCTAATAGCCTATGGGAAATACCAATATTTACAACATAGTAAGATGAATTCCCAAAGCACTACTTACTGAAAGTGATACATAATCAAAGTATTCTTTGAACAATTAAAAATATTATTAAAAAGCATGTTACATAAACATGTCAACTTATATATTTACATATACACTATATATGTGAAAGTTAATAATGACTTACCCATTTCAGCCGCAATAAACAATGGAGTTCTTTTCTTGTAATCCCGATCATTCATCCTTGCTTTGTATTGCAAAAGGATTTTCAATGATCCAACCGCATTGTACTTGGCAGCATAATGAATGGGACTTTGAAGCTCTCCTTCGGATTTACAATGGATATACGCTGTAAAATAAATTAAAGTCATACAGCTATTATAGACAATAAGTGATCAGAAACATATATATATATATATGACTTTTCCAGTTAGTCAGTAAATCAAAGGTGAATCTAGAGTGTGTCAAACGCCGATGAAGGAGAGCTAGAAATCAATTCTCTGAAGGTTTTTTCAAGACTAAATACTTTTTTACTTTTATACTCTCCAACGCTTAATGTACTCTGGATCTGCCTCTGAATATAATACAAAAGACATTTGTGGGACAATTATTTTATCAAATTTAAAGTGGAACTTTTTTGATATTTCAATACTCTATACAAGGAAGGGATTTCATTGAAATTTCATTGAAAATCGAAATAAAAATATAAAAATGGGGAAGTGTTTTTAATTTTGGAGTGGTTGAACTGGACCCCTATCTATGTACCTCCATTGTTGAGCAAGAACTCAATCATTTCTACATGATTTACAGCTGAAGATAAATGTAAAGGTGTTCTTCCCCATTTATCTCCTTTGTTGATATCTGCACCACGTCCAAGGAAGTATTTGCCAACATCAGTGTTCCAGTTTCTTGCAACTTCATGCAAGACAGTCTGTCCATGTTTGTCAGTGACATTCACATCAGCTCCTCCTTTGAACAACGAGTCAAGAAAGCGATAATCAATCCTTTCTGTGCTGCCTTTCCGAGCCATTTTTGAAAAATAGATAATTAAGGCACGACTTGCAGCAGCAATTTTGAATCCTTTTTTTTCATCTAATTCACTGTCTAGTGTACCAATTGGTGAAGTTTCCGTCCCACCATTTGTATCTTCCCTTGGTGCTGGTCCAATACGATAAATGCAATCAGACTTTGGTGGGTCTCTTCTCTTATCAGAAAAGTCATCCCATTCAAGATCAGTGAGTGCCAATTGGCTACCAATAATTGATGGTGCCACTACAGAGGGGGCTTGCATTTTTACTTTTGTTTCAAAAGTTTCATAATGTATATATAGTACATACTAAATAATAATTAAGATTGAAATGCAGTTCCTTAATAAAAGAATAGAAAACTTATAACACTTAATAATGATAAAAGTCATTAGAAAGTTTAATAAAATGTTAAAAATTCATTATATATATATGCATATATATATATATATATATATATAATTACTAAAGTTTATGTTTCATAATGGGCAAAAAAAATACCTTTGTCTTTGAAAAGCAGCTGGACCTCATAAGTGTCACTATACTAATGCTTTTCTTCTCGTTTCTTTTAAGTAGTACAAGTGTTATAAAGTTACCACTTTGGCGATCAACAGTTGGTAACAAGGGTTTTTATATGTTTTTTATAGTGATAAATGTATGGAAAACTCACTTTAAGACAAATAGAATAACCTGTAACAACTAGCAATGCAGTATTTAATAAATAAAAACTATAATAAAAAATAAATAAGGTTATGTGAGAAATTACATTAAAAAAAAGAGAGAAAAAAACTGTAAAATCTTCAACTTCAGGTCATCCCTAGTTAGCTACTGTCATACAATATCGTCTTATTATCAACGTTTCTAGGTGTTACTATGCTTTTCTTAGATTGCCATTGCAGTATTACATGACATCACAAATTTTAATTACTTATTGACTGACATGGACATCTACTGTCACAGACAATAGAAATGAAAACAGCTTGTTGATTGTTTACTTTTTTGATCGCCTGGGTCATAATAACATTTATGCGCAGAGGCTGGATGTTCTGTAAAATAGACATACAGTTTCAGTAATAGGCTCTCTCGCGGTTATTTCAAATCTGCTAACGTGTTCTGTAAAATACGAATGTTTCGTGATCCCTCTTCTTCAAAACATTCTATAATGTCGGTCTTTTTAGTTTGGTAGAGAGTTGAGCAAAGTATGTACAGTTATCCCAAATTTTCCTGGCATTGGCTATTGCTACAACTATAAAAATGTATTTTTGCCACCTCAGTATTATGTTTGGTTATGTTTTTGATTTCATTTTTATGCAATTTTACTCGTAAACGATACTTATCAGAGTTTTTACTACATGTTGGAAAGATGCGTTGTAGTCAAAATATTGGAGTTAGTTACTGTTGTTTTTATAGATGGCCAAGGCACCCAAAGCTCCTCATGCACCAAGAAATTCTACCCTTCCAGGTGGAATAAGTCGTCTTGGAAGAGCTGCAGTTTATGGGAAGAGAGCTCTTTATAAAAGAAAGAAAGTAGCAAAGAAACCGACAGCCAAAAATACCCCTACTACCAAAGTCAAACAAGTTGGTGGAGATAAAAATGGGAAACAACGTACTGTTCCTTTGACAAAAGAATCTAGATTCTATCCTACTGAAGATGTCAAGATACCATTAAAACACAGAAAAACTCCACGACCAGCTAAATTGAGATCTACTTTGACTCCTGGAACAGTTGTTATTCTGCTTGCAGGAAGACATCGTGGAAAAGTAGGTTTATTATGTAATGTCATGTTAAACATTTTTTACGTAAAATTTTATAAGTAGTTTCTAAGGTACCTTCTGTTTTCATTTTCCTTTGCTATAATTTTATAAATAATTAAGATACATTTTTAGATTAGCATTGTGGATTTGAGTGATTCTGTAGGCAATACACCTTTCTCGTAATTCAGATTTTCTGCCCGCGCGTTGCTCTCCACCGTTTTTCAAATCTGTAAAATATTTTTTAAGGGAGGTAAAAAACCCGTTTTTGTGAGAGTTTATTAGAGACGAAATGGGTTTTTTTACAATAACATTTCTTGTCCTAATGCTGTTTTATTAAAATTCACATGCAAGTTGTACCTTGTGATCTCAAATATTTTCTGAAATTTTGGAGACATTCTATACGACAGAAGTTGAAAAAAGTGGGAAAAACTGGTTTTCTCATAGGTCTCACTCGGCAAAAATTCAAAAAAATGGCCTTCAAGCAAAAAAAGCGGGTCTTCAGAAAAAAAAGTAAAAATTTTCAGTATATGCAACACAATACTCTTTTGCGCTGTAGAATATTTGGCTTATCAAGTAAATTCTTTCTTCTCTAAAAACGAAAATAAATAGCTTGAACAAAAAAATAATAAATAATAGTTATGAATAAGCATTGATTATATCAAATAAGAAGCAAAATTAGAGAATGCTAGTTACGCTTGTGTTTGCTACCTCATTTTCAGGCAAAGCAAAATTGTGTAAAAAATTTTAGAGAAATAGCAAAAAATTCGAGCACTTGTGGCAAAAATTGGCATAAAATTCACGAAAAAATAGCAAAAATTTGGGAAATTTAGAGTGAGACCTATGTTTTCTTAAGCAAGCTCTCAACGCTTCTCCTTTAGAGAAATGATGGAGAGCAACGCGCGGAGAAAAATCTGAATTACGGGAAAGGTGTATTAGGCAATTGCAACTCTGCTAAAAAATTATCATGGAAAGTAAAATAATGGAAATAGTACAGCACATAAAGGTTACACAAAAAAGAAAGATCTTCAATAGATTTTAGCTAGCAATAACAATCTTTTTAACTAATTAAAACTACTTTTGATTTGTGCATCATCCGATTATGTGACTGTACAACTGCTTGCGTACAACTATAATGATAAAATGGCAATCAAAGGTAACATAATCAAGAAAAAAATGTTTAGAATGTGTATTTTACAGAAATAAAAAACAATATATTAACTTATTGGAGAATTAGTTTGAGTATTTTTTTTATATATTTGCTATCATGTAGAGCGCTAGATTGTGATGCTCAGTGTGGTCACTTTCACTTTAGACTTTCATTTTCTTGGCACTTAAAGGGTTAATATTTCAAATTCACCTGTATTATACTGTTACCAACTGGTTTTTTTGCAAATTGACTAGCCATTATTTTTTGTGGTTAAATGTATATTAGCCTATGTAATGAATGCGTATCTATATCTCGTCACTATTTACCTGTTTTGATTCAAGCTGATAGTGTCAAAGTCAATAGCATGCCAACTGGGATTTTCACAAGATTAACAAAAATTTGACTGATTCTTACAAAATTTCTTTTTTAGCGTGTTGTATTTTTGAAACAATTACCAGCATCTGGCCTCTTACTTGTAACAGGTAATTTTTTTCATTATTATCAGTATACAAGAGATATGCCAGAAGTATTTTATTACTATGTCTAAACAACCTGCTCAATATCTAAAAAATATAGCTGTGTTTATATATACATAGCATTATGAGTACAAAATAAAATTGTGCTTAAAACTTGCACCCTTTGTACACTTTATTAATTATACAGAACCTTCATTAGTTGTAGGGTTGAAATATTAAGCATAAACATTTTTCAGAAAAAATTCAATATTTTACGTTATGAAAAAAAATTAATCCTGTTTGCATTTATGCAGTATGGTTTTCTTTGCTAGCTTCCTAAGGAATTTGATTATAAATGATATATGATTATAAATGATATATGATTATAATTATTCTTTTTTTACCACTTATGAACAATCAAAATTATGATTGTTCAAAAAATTATGTGTATGTGTACTTTTTATTTATTTATTCTTATAGGACCTTACAAAGTTAATGGTGTTCCACTTCGACGTATACCTCAGTCGTATGTTATTGCCACTCGAACAAAATTAGATATCTCCAAAGTTAAATTGTCTGATAAAGTTAATGATGATATGTTTAAACGTACAAAGAAACCCAAACGATCATCAGATGCTATGTTTGAAGAATCAGCTGAAGTAAGTAAATAAGCAATTTTGGTTTGAAATAACTTTCAATGTTTTTCCTACAAGGCCCTCTAAAGGGTCAATCACATTGATTTTTGTATTTGAATTATTTGAAACAAAAAAATCCCTCAACAATCCTAACTGTATGCTCTGCTTTGTTTTGTAGCTTTTCTTGTATTCCAACTAAAATAGTGGTACTAAACGAGGTGTCAATTACAGTGGAACTCAAAATGTCTGCAATTTTTTGCGGTTGTTTTATAACAATGAAAATTATACACATTACATCATAAATCTTGTGCAATATCAATTATCTTATACCTGCAGAAAAATTTTTTTTTTCTTTTTTGTGTGTTATATAAAAGAACCCACCCATTAGTGTCTGAATGACACTAAGAATACAAATTGATATGTAACAGACCTGTTACCTACATGTAGGTCAAAACTTTATGGAGAGATTACTACATAGGTTTTAAATATTGATTTTGATGATATACATTCAATATTTACATTCACTAACTCCTAGGTCTTAAAATAAAATACATTAAAGGTATGTCAACAGCTGTTTGTGACAAAATTTAAATAGCTAATTACTATTTATACAACATTGACAATGTAGCACTTAGATATTCATATTTGCACAAAATTTTCGTAGTCTTTTACAGTTTATCCTTCAAACATTTCCCTTGTCAAGTAGTTATGATAGTCTCAATACATCTGATTCACTTTTCATGCTTTTAATGACTAGATTAATTTGCAAGGTTCATTGAACAAATTATTTGCCACTTCTCTGATCAATAGTTCTGTTAGACACTTAAATTGGTATAATCTACTAACAAATAAATTTGAAATTTGTAGTCTGAATATTTGAATGTAATTTTCATCACCTTTAAAAAGTTACTTTCACAACAACAGTTTGGTTTTGATAATACATGATGTATTTAGCCAGTTGAGATGATTATCTACTTGATTTAATTTTGCTAAAAATGCTGAAGTGTTGTATAGTTCTCTAGAAAAATTAGCTATAATAACGTCTTATAATTCTTCCTGTTTGGCTGCAGTGTAATTAAAAGAAGTAAAGTAATTTGGCGATTTAAAAAAAAAGCTAAATCTCCCAATGTTTATGTGTGTTGTAATTTCTTGTTCTATTCTCTACAGGGATACAAGGTTTCGGATGAACGTAAATCTGAACAACAAAACGTTGATGCTGCCATCCTCACCACAATGCAAAAAGAGCCACTAATGAAAAAATACATGACACAGCTTTTTACATTAAGGAAGGGACAATTCCCCCATGAGATGAACTTCTAAATAAAGTGTTTTCCAAATAAAATTAAGTTATCGTCTTTTGTTTGATTTTTGAATTTTGCGATCTAATGTAAAAATGTATCATGTTTTCACAAATTTTATTGAATTAATAGAATTTTACAATGGTAGTTTTTACAATAGACTCGCTCTCATGTCTCCCCCATTTTGGCGATAGTAGTAGAGTTTCATTCGCGAACTTACCGTGAGATTTACAACAACCATTTGATTATTGAAATAACATACTTTTCAGAAAGTCTCGCGTATACGAATCCGAACACAGAAATTAATCAGATTGAACACGGGGGTTGGAAAAGCATTCGTGTTTTGTTTTTTTTCGAAATTGTGCTGGATTAACCAGAATTTGAAGATAGGGAGGCTTCCAACTGGAATCTTAAATCCTAGAAATATCAAAAGCTTTTGCAACTAGATTAATATTAGATACGAGATCATCACCAAATTTGTCATCGTCTAAAATCTGTTGAGTCATCGTCTAAATTTGCCTGAATTCGTCGATAAAGAGGATGACCAATTGATTTCCAAAATATTTATGCTAATTTTTAAAAGCAAGCAATCTGCATCTTTATTAAAGAACTACAAGAATCGCAGGTCATAATTTTTTTGTAAGAATATTTATGAAAAACAGTCATTAAATATGGATCTTAGGGGTTGATTATATGGAGCCGGGCTGGCTCAGTAAACAGGCCAGCTCGACTTTACTAAGAAATACAATATTTTCTGTTTTCATGATTACATGCTCTTTTTTTATAAGCATACTGGGACCTGAATTTTACTAAAAAAATAAGCATATTAGCGAGCTTTGGTTTTGAGGTGTGTCAGTGGAAAATACTGTTTTCTCATCTCATCTATCTCTCATATCGTTTGTGAAAGAGCAAAATCTTGATCGATTTGTTTTTTTGTTAGATAATTTGAAAGGCCAAATGCAGGATGATTTCAAGGATTCTGTCTCTGAAGCTAATGGGTTAAAAATAAGCATAATTTGAGCTTGATTCTAAAATATCCCTAAGCATAACTGAGCCTGTCTCACAAAAAAACATGTACATGTAAACGAGCCCAGCTTGTTTGGGGCAAGGCGGGCTGGTTCGGTAACCGAGCCAGCTCGCCTCCATATAATCAACCCCTTAGACAACCGTGAAGGAAAACGATGATTTTAAAAGTAGTCAACGGGTAATCTGATATTCAGATCTAGTATTTTCTAGGTCGGCACGCTGCACTTTGGGCCAACTGAAAAAGAGGATCTGGACTAACACACGGAAGCAAGCCCGGTATCGAGGCTGGGGTCAACCCTATTAAGCCGGAGGGATGGTGCCTTTTCTAATTAAAATTGTACAGCTTTTAATTTGAAACTTTGGGACAATTAACAAATACGTATTAGACACCTTATTTTGATTTTTTTTGAGCAAAACATTAATTATTCATGGAATGCTCAATTACTGGTGGTGAAAATTTCTTTGTGAAATATTTACAACTGTAACATATAACATTCACAACTTTTAATATGCTAATATGGAATCAACCTGAGATTTTCATGAAGTTGTTCACAATAATAATATCAACATATGAATTATTTTTTAGTTCTCTTTTATTAGGTGCTATATACCTCATACGAAATGTATCAGGTTTTTACCATAAGCTAATCTCCAGATAAAAATTATCAATGATCCCCGACATGTAATATCAATATCTGGGACAAAATTTTGTGTTTCTTCCTTTATATAAATGATTACAAAAAAGCAATAAATGAGAAAAAAAATAGTAAGTCGGAATTTTGGTCAAAAACAAAATAGATGGATGTTAGGGATCACACTGCCTCATTAGTGTTTAGTAATACAGAAATTAGGTTACACAGAAAATATCGATTGTTTAAACATTTTGTGTAATTTTTGTCACATTTTGAAAAATTTCGTCACTTTAATTATCATTCATTTCGAGCAAAACAAATTCTCTTGATAACAAAAAGTATGGAGATTACTTAACAAACAACTTAAAGTTTTGAGCATTTTTATGTTATGCGTAATGATCAAAATATAAAGTGCCAAGTTTAAATTAATTTTCGGGAAAAAAAGATTTACCTGGAAAGTGGGAAAACGCAGTGGCTGTACAAAAAAAAACAACTACAATCATACTTTTCAGTTTACATTGTGTTTTTTTAAAACTTTATTTCAACTTATTTTTAAAACCTCACTCTTCTACGCAAAATGTATTCGTTCAAAGTCAAAGACTCGAAAAGATAACAAAAAAAGCATTAATCCTTAATCTTGATTATTCAACATATCTGATAAATATTCAATCCCAAAAGTTTGAGTATAAAGAGTCCTTATATATAAAACTGAAGCTTTTAGAATATCACTTAAAACCTTGACAAAAAATATACTAAAACCTCTAGAAAGCTGGCTTTTGGACGGAAATACAATAATCAAAAAATGTTTGTACATAAAAAAAACTAGCATATCCTTACAGTTTTCTCAAAAAAAGAAAAAAAAATTGTTTTGCATACGTTTTATAGCGAGATTATTATTATACAGTAAAGAAACTAGATATACAAGGATAATTTAAGATTTTTTTCTTCGCCCGTGGATAATTTTAGTTTTAGAATTAATAGCGTTTTGGGGATACGTTTTATCATAAGAATTCTTGACTCTTCCGTACACATCGTCTGACGCTCTTTTTAAACGTGGTATCGTATTCGTTCCTCCATTCTTTCTGTAAAGTGAAAAAAACAAAAAAACATTTAATCTTAATAGTACAAAAGTGCTTAAATTACCATGATAAAAATAACAACTCAATACACGTTTTTTCATACGAAACCTGGCAAAGGGCCTAGATCTAAAAGTTTCTTATTTAGTTTCTTAAAGCAAATCAATGAATGCAATGCAATGACCTCATATACAGGTTTCAAAAAAAGTTTCTTACTGAAAAACACGTGTATCTTGCACAATTACTTAATAAACACCACACCGAAAATCTTTTTTTCAGTCTTGTATTCTTATAATCTTATAAATGGTAAACAATCAATTTTGATTGGAACCCTAACCAGTCCAGTACACGACGTTAAAAGGACATCATAATAACATTTTTTTAACGCCCAGCGCTAACTGATTGGTGAGGAATTTTTGAAAAGCATAAATTTGAACTATTCTGATATTTGTACAGGTGGACTTTATAAATAAATACGTAGTACGTGAATATTTAATATTGGCGTCGAAAAAAATTAGGCTTGATAAGATATAAGGAAAAGAGGGAAGACAGAAGACAGAAACTTACAGCGGCATCAACGTTAGCCGGAGATTCATCGTTTGGCTCGTTAATCATTGATATAACCGATAGTAATATAGTTTCAACGGTGTGTATAGGTAGCCATCTTTCTTCTGCTCGCTCGTAACCGAATTTGTCTTCACCAGGCTCGTGGAGTATTGATATACAGACATCACCTTCTTTTGAAACTGAATCGAGGTGATTGTTTGAAAACAAAAAGGAGAAATAAAAAGTCACATTTCAAGGCATTTAGATTAGAAAGTTTAACATCAATATTAAGCGGCATTCTTTATTCTTTTTCTTACAATTACAATTATTTTGCCTTCTTTGCAAAATCTTTTTTTTTATTTTTTTTAAATTCATATTTTACTTTATCCATAATCAACTATCATAATGAACTGATGAGTTCCTTCCTGTATTACATTTTTACTTTCAGTTCCACAGTTTCACATTAATAGCTCTAATCTAGCCCGGATTACTATCGTTATTTAGCCTCATCATTTAGTAATTGGGCAGTTATACTCAGCTTTTTAACAATAAGTACCAGTTAGTTTTGCCCATATGATTTTTAAAGTTACATGCTGGCGAGATTATAAACTTGCGCTTCGGATTCGAACCATCCACCCACGAGGCCTAGAGACCATTTTTTTATACTATAGTCTATATTAAAAAATAAGGAAATTTAACGAAATTCACGTTGAATTTAATCTACCTAAGGCTCTCACAATTTTGCTAACTTGCAAAGAAAACTATACCTACCGTTAGGATGCCAGAATTCACTCATAAATTTCATTTTCGGTGGTTTTTGTGGGTATTCTGGCGGGAACATCAGGTGAGCCTTAAAAAAGCCTCCTTCACTAAAAAAATTAAAATAATATAATAATATAAAGCTGTTTAACTTAGTATTTATAAATCTCGAAATATTCTTGTAGTACACGATTCTTTATAAGAAATGTTCTTTATCAATCTAGTTTTGCAACGTTTTTACTTATTGATGTTGGAGAGAGTTTTTTGATATTATTAA
>JAUEKX010157791.1:0-11348 GCA_031834005.1 Dendronotus venustus
TCCGAAGTTAAACAATAAAACGACCCGAAAACGGCCCGTGTCTCCAGACTAATTATTTCTTATGACTATGGTCAAATGTCTCCTCGAGATGTTTTATTAACGGGCACGTATGCAAGTTGCTTTAAAAATGCAAATTACAAAAGATATATACACCCCTTTACATGTGTTTGCCACGAGTTCGTTTTAGTCTTTTTACATTTTTTTGGTATTTAACAGTTGTATAATAGAGGAGAAGGAGAGTGAAAAACAATCATCTGCAGAGGAGAGTGAAGAAAGTCATCTTCGAACGTGTTTCTCAACAGATAATTGTCTTTTTGCTCTCCTTCACATGTGTTTACCGACTCTCTAGGTTCGCCTCTGATAATCATGTTTCACAGTGTCTCTCTGATTACCAACATTCTAATGGCAAATTCTCTTTTATAACGACATCGACCATCGACCTTTATTGGGAAGTGAGCAAAGCAGACAAGACGTGGTGAACCGTAACCATGGTGAATCTTCTAAACATTGTGCTTAGGAAGAGTCCTGGTAATAATCGACCGAAATGTTGAACTTCTTGTTAAACGTAATCCGATATCTACCAAAATGAATGCATACAAAATAACAAAAATTTACTCCTACGGATTATAGATTTCTAAGTTATTTTGTATCTGTAAAACCATAGGTATTCGTCTCATTTTATATAACTGTATATTTACAGTAGCTTGGTTCCCTAACTAACTGAGAAACTCGATAACAAAGTTCGGTGAAGGATATTAACTGGAGGTTATACTCGAGACGAGAAAAACGAGATTCATTACTCCCACTTCTCTCAAAGTAGTTAGTTCAAAAGGAACAGTGTCTGCAACAATTGTCTACCAACAATTGTCTAGCAAACTTGACCCGTATTGGACATTTCCAGGTGCTTTTAGGTCTATCTATAACCTATATTAGAAATAATTTGATTTTCTTTTTAAACTTTAAGATAATAAAGCTGTTTGGAGTGTAGGTGTTTATTTCCAATTAATTACAATAGATGTTATAATCGTAGTTAATATAAGAAGAATGTGTTATATATGAAAAGGTAGGATGTTTGTATTCACGAAGAGTTAACAAAAATAAGTTGAAACCCTTATAAATAAAAAATAAACAAAATTGTTTAGTAAAATATCAAAGTTTTATGTTGAGTTGTGTTTTGATTCTTGCTTGTTTTGAAGGTGGATAATTGCTGAGAAAATGAAATCCAGTTAGTAGAACCACATCCCAAATCGTAGTAATGTTTGAATTAATGTAAGATTTTTAGTAAAATATTAAAATTTTGTATTAAGTTGTGTTTTGATTCTTGCTTGTCGTGAAGGTGGAAGATTGCTGAGGAAATGTAATCCAGTTAATAACTCCACATCACGAATCGTTGCAATATTTGAATCGATGTAAGATTGTACATCTCTTAACTATAAAAATAAATAAGGCAAAAATTTTCAAACAAAAACTCAAGAAAATTGGGTAGATTTAACCATTTAAATGACAGGAGCTGTAACTTTTGACCACTTCCAGATAAAGGTCACTTTTCTGAGCTACCATGAAAGAGACTTAAATTTTCTTTCGAAATGTATTGTTAAGTTTTTGTTTCAAATTGTATTATGCTGGATTTTGTGACACCTAAAGAGAATTGTTTCTACAAAGGGCCATCTTCAAGCCTCACTTCTCTACTATCCTGGATACAGTTTTCTACAGGAAGAACCAGCCTATCAAAAAACAAGAGTTTTAATTTACCTTCTCGAAGCAATTGTCAGTAGTCGTGTTCACATGGGGAAGAATATAAGCGATCGTTCTGATATCTTTACATTGTAGGACATCGAAAACAGTTCCGCTGTCAGCACATCTGATAAACATCTTGTAGAAATGCGTTGGTATGGCAACAGTATCTTCTTCATTGTTGACCCAACTGAAAAAGAAACAACCGTCGAGGATAATCATAGCATTGGTGAACAGTAGCACACAAACGCACGCCATGAAAAAAAAACTTTATTATTCTGTTAGAAAAGCACAAGATCACTTGAGGGTAAAGGAGAGGAACTCCTTATTTTACTGAAAGTAGATGCATGCATGAGAGGCAGAAGCGAATTTAGAGGGTCAGCAACATCTGCAGGAGAGAGTGTAAGACAACTATTTTGGTAGTGTTTCTTAACAGATAATGGGTCTTTTGCTCTCCTACACATGTGTTTGACCTTCCATATCTGCCTTTGAGAGATCTATCCTCTCTTACATTGAGAGACCTTACTTCTTTTTTGCATTGTCAGGATCTTTCAACCCATCTTTATCCATGTCGAATATGGAACCTGAGAAAATATAAATCTTTTTGTATGTCTTTGCCCACTTTCGTCCAGCATCTTCTAATTCGATCCAAGCACCTAAAAATGTAAACATTAAACTAGACAAGAGCAGACATTCGAGGTGATAGATTGAGTATTCAATTAAGAGTAAAATGGAGCATCTGAGGAAATATTTGAGAGACTTGAGTTAAAAATTGGACGTTTTGAGGTAAATATAGAAGATTAGATATACGAGATACCTGGGTAAAAATAGAATATCAGTGATGATAAAGATAACGATAAACTTGAGACGAAGATGGGGTAGACAACACTAACTTTTTAATAAGTAATAAATGCCATACCCTATCCTTTACAGACTACGCATATATTAATATGTAAAACGTGTTTAATTTTGAGCAAAAGAGCGAAAATCAATACTGATTTGGTTATTCAGTAAATAAGGGGGCCTCTTCCTTCATAAACGGATCTGTAGTCCTGGCGTTTACATACCTTTTTGATTGAAGTTTTTGTATTGTGGAGCCATATTACTCAGAATAAACGAATCTTGTTGCCTGTCAAGGGTTTTCGCAAGATCAGCTGAAACAACATTTAAAGGAGATAATTGAATAAAGATTTTCATTTCAGACTTTTTTTTCTAAGCTATGATTGTTTTCAATAATTTTCAGGAATGTTCAATATTAAACAAATTCTATTTTTCGAATACATATTAAAGACGTGCTAAATAGTTATTTTCAATTTTTACAAAATCAATCTAGTGCTTTTTGCCTTTTACATAGTTTATAAATCTTCGTATTTAACCACAACCCTTCTTTGCAGCAACATAGATATTAAAAATCATAATATAACATAAATATTGATTTAGCCTTCGATGCATTTATTGTATGAAATGAAATTAAGTTTATTTTTGCTTATTTGAGCGCGGAAGTTTTATCGATATCAAATACTTTAATCGGAAATATTTTATAAGATTAATAGGAATAATTTCACAAATGAAACTTTGGCGAGTAGATATTTTCGAAAACTTCGTGTGTCTAACTTTTAGGCAAAAAGAGTAAAAAGAGAAAAAAAATCGCAAAACTTTTTGTTGCTTTGTGTAATCTAACAAACAAATTTAAAAGAAAACTCACCGTTAGATACAAGATGGCCTCTATCAAAGATTTTAGAACCTGCACGATAATGAGAACAAAGCGATGCTTCATCAGCCTTCAAACGGATATCTCTACGGAAACAATTTCTCCGTTTTACTTTCTTCACCAAATCTTCCTCGGTCAAACGGTAGGTCACAAACATCGGGATATGTAGTTTTGGGCTATAACCATTAACATAGTGGTTTTGCGTGAGAAGCAAATCAGATGTTTTTTCAGTGCTCTGTGGTAACCCAAATGGGGCATTGATTAAATGTGATTCTGAAACTGGAAAATAAAAATAAAAGAAGTGTTTGCATCATTAATTGAAGAATATTGTAATGTGACGTCCTTTTTTCTCTTTCATCGCTTTCTTTCTATAAAATTTTCAAATTTCAAAATATCTTTTAAAAAATCTTTATATTTTTTATGGAGCTGTGCACAAGTGGTTAAGTCGCTCTACTCGTAAACTGCTAGTAATCTGCTGGTCAGGGCTAAAAATCTGTTAATCAATAATTCGGCGATCGTCGTTGAAAGGTAGAAACCACATTCTACTTTTTGTAGAACGACATCAAATCACCTTCGACGTCAAATAAAACGACGGCAAATCTTTCCTCGTTCGTTTTGACGAAAGGAAGAAACCACTTCTTACTTTTCGTCTTGCAAACGACGAAAGATTTGACGATTTTATTTACTGCGTACGTGAGTTTTTACGACGATCTTCATAAATATCGTCTCGTTGAGATCAGTCTAAAAGCTTAGGTTTTCAATCCTTCAAATAATATTTAAAAAATCTCTAAAATTTACAGTCAACTTTGTTTTCAATTAAGAAGGATTTCTTTTTTCAGTCTACTGCAATCAAAAATAAAATGAAATATGTAAATTCTTGACAGGTATATGTTTGTGGGTTTCCACGGTTAGTAACCGCCCTCGTCCACCAATTGGAAAAAAATATACCTTGACTCAGTGATAGATTCAAGTGTCTTCTGTGTTTATCCAAATTCCCTTCCACTACGGCCTTTAAAGAAATTAACAAAAAGTTTAAATAAACATATAACTGCATATTAGGGCGATAGATGTTCACCTTTCCTTTTTTACTCATATCTCTTCTTTTTGAATTTTTCAATTTCAAAACCATTATCACATACAGTGGACTTTCTCTATCATAGCTAACCTCTATCTATCTGGAACAAGAAGCTCGGTCAATTTAAGTAGCCTAAATTTGTCTAAATTTCTCACCCTGTGTCGAACAAATTGTTTGATCCCTTCAGAGTTCGAGAAATTCCACTATGCAAAAACAAACTGCTTAACAAATAAATATAGTAGTGACTCAGTAACGTGACCGAACACATCAGATTAATTTGGGATTATTAGGGATTTTATTTGAATACTGAGTTCTGGTAGCCATGCTATCCAAACTAGCGATTGAACTTACATCACAATGGGGGCAAACACATTCGTCGCATTTTGCAATTGTGTCGTTATAATCTTCTGGAAAATATCTGTTTGTCAATTCATACAGTGGTTCCTTGGGCAAAGGAGAAAGCTTTTCTAAGAAAGCGTCGTTCAACAAATGACGAAGACTTCCCGGTGTGCCATCATTTGGTGCGCCTTTTATACGAAGCAACTCTATAAATTAAAAGATAATGATTGTTTAACAAAAAATAAGTGAAAAAAAACAGAGAGAAGTATCGAGGCCTTATATATCTACAATTACATGTATAAAGTTACACAGACACTAGTTCGGATATACCATACTCACTTTCCAATATTTTATTTCTATAAACGTCATAAATAGAAAATTGCAGAAAAAATATAAACAAAAGCTTTAAAAACTTTCCATTCTTAATTATGGAAACTGAAAAGGCAATAATAAAGATCTTAAAAATCACACTGCGACCTAGCCAATTTTCTGTAACTTTTAAACGGTAGCCGAAAGAAGTGAATGCTACAAATGTGGACAGAGCATTCTATAGAGACAAGTATATAAAAACAGAAAACCAGATATATATTATAGATATAACTAGTTAAATACACAATAAATATAATTACTACAGACTGCGCAGTAAGGCAGGCGTAACTACAACTATAAATATGTTTTTCAGACAGACAGGCAGACAGAGACAGACACAGACCCACAGACAGACACACTTACCAGTTAACAAATTGTATATTTCTATATTTGATAATTGTGTAAATTTATAATTCTTCTTGAAAGCTGGTCCATTTGCCATGAAAATAGCCTGAAAAAAAAGTTTTAAACGATACTATTATACAAACAACAAGATTGTTTAGCAATATATTTTCGCGTTTCATTCATTCTGGAAAGTTTTAAAAATTAGGATCCAAATTGTTAATTTCAATAATGAAAACACTCACAATGCCTTCACCGTAACCATTTTCTTTTTTTAGTTTACCCATGCCAAAAGTTGCTTATTTAAAGAAATCGAAAGGTATTTTTAGAATGTGATTTATTGGATTTGTAGTCAATGTATGGTTACTTTCAATATATTTAAAATAATATTTTTTGGCATGGTTGAATTGTTTTGTTATACCTTCATTTCATCATACAAGTTGTCGTAACCGTTGGTCCCACCATCAGGCCAACAGCTATCGCTGAAGAGAAAAAAAAAAAAAAACACAATGCAATGAATATTGTTTATGGTTTGAATTCCTGATTAAATAGTCAAAATTGCTAAACCCATCTTCCTGAGAAAATCAACAATTTCACTTTAATCAGTATCGTTTTTATTCTTATTTTTATCTTCAAGTTTATAATAGATCGACTATCCCCGACAAATTCGTCTTTCAAACACGATCTAACAGGAAACATGATTTCTAGTTGATCCCAAATTTTGCAAACGATGGTGCAAGAGGTGTGCAGTCAAAAATCATTTTATTGTTGTTGTGTGTCAACATGGAATAATTTGCCACGTCCTGTCGTAAATTCTTTGACTGGCAACATGTTCAAGAAACGAATAGACGAAGCGTGGATGAACAATCCATTAAGATATGGATAATACAAGGATTGTAATAATGATTGATTCGTAGAGATCATTAGTGACTTATTGGGTCATTAGTGAGTTGGGAATTGTATTTTCGCGAATAGGCAGGGGTTTTTCGCGAGAATAGTTCATAGTAATCTAAGATTCAGTGCTATCTTCACAGACATTTTTCTTCTTTTTTTTCTTGAAGAAAACAAGATATCATGTGCTATAGAGACGTAAATGGTATACTAGATCGATAAATCTTTAAAGAACTTATAGAAAGTCCTTTTAATCTAACCATTCCCATATTCGGTTATTTTTGCGACAAAATTAAATTTTTTCTGAAACATTTATTTGAGAAAGCTTTTGTCTAAAATTTTCGTTTTTCTTTTTCATCCCGGGACAGTGAAAGAAAGTTGAAAGTATAATTTTCACTTACTCATAAGTTACGCTATAGTGAACTGATGGTGAAAGAACAATATCTCCAATTCGCCTGTAACAAAATAAACGAAAAGAATTTTTTTATTAATATTGAATAAAATTAATTTCCGTGAAACCTTGCATGCGTAAAATACTTCTAAAATACCTCGTCAAAGCGTTGAAACAAAGTCGTAATAAAGTTATTTCAATGTACCGTGCGAGCTGACAAAACAACTTACTTGTTGTTCATGTAGTGATATCGTTTTGGGGTATAATCATCATAAAGTTTTGTATAAGTCTTCAAATCTGGATTTGCGCACTGAAAAAGAAAAATATTTGTCTGAATCGCTGGCGGTTTTAAACCTACTTGTGGAATTATATTGGAATTATACTGGAGTTAGAAAAAAATTTGATTCATATTCAAAGGATATATATATGATGATGAAGATTTTTAAAGTTTATGTAGACAACTATTTGGTTCAGAATAATATAATATCTTTTGATTGATATATAATGCATATACTTTTAAGGAAATATCAAATTTCATTATATTTTCCCGAGGGATTTATGGATGAAAAGGGGGAATTACCTAAACAACATAGTTCCTGGGGCCTTTTTTTTGGTTAATCCTAAAAATGTTTTCCTAAAAATATCACTAGAGTCTAAACTAGGAATTTAGTCCGAGTATTTCGGTAATTCCACTCTACACAATACTCTATACAGAGACCAAAATTTAATTTTACTTTACTTAAGTTCATCGATGGTTTGTTCGACCCATTCTTTTTTTTCACGGTTGGGGTGCTAGCAGAATAAGGCAATCACAAGGTGATCTTTTTTTGTAAAACGTATTGATCAAAGTTTAATCTCACAAAATTTCCTGAAACCATTCAACAGCGAAAGTTTATTTCTACGAAAAATAAAAAATTACTATTAGGCTGAACCACAAGTGTTTCGTAGTCAAAAAGGATTATTGATAGAAGAAGACCTAGAAATACCCTTCTGTAAAATGTAATGTAAAAGAGTGAAATCAGATGCAACATGTTACATACTTTGAGATCGTCGTATTTTTCCTTTGATCCATCTATAAAAAATTACAAGAAACATTATATAAAGAAAAAACTGATCCCTAAAGTTAATTTAATTGTTTTTGATAATGATAATCCCGATGGCTCAACCAATTCTTTAACTCAACTATCCTCGATTCCTTAAATCAACCAACCTCGATCGATATTCCACCCGTCCCCGATCCATAACTCTGATATCCATCTCCCATAATTAAAACCATCCTCAATTCCTTAACTCAATAATCGATCATCACCGATTCATAAAATAAACTATCCCTGATCTGTTAAGTCAGACCATTCTCCATGGACTATCTAACTCAATTCGTCGCCAATCCAGCAACGTTTATTGGCTGGAAGATTAGTAAACTTGGCCATTTTGCGAAATTAAATAAGGATATCGATAGGTGAAACAGACTTACTTTTAGGATATAGCATCGAAAATGCCAAAAAATTCTTCCAAATATCATCATCAGTCAACTTTGTCAACTGGAAAATTAAATGTAAAAGTTGAGACAGTCGCGGGATATTTCTAAATATGACAGGCGTTGTTTTACGACGCCCTTGTAACATCTTTAAAACGCCCAAAAAACATTACTCTGTTCTGACTGCAAAACAACAACATTAATGCAAAAACATATAGTCTACACCCAGCCACCACGAGACGTCAGAATGATTTTATTACAATCTGATCCACTACAACGTCGTTCTAACCTCGTGTGCTGGCTGTGTAAACGACCGTAACAAAAGGTTAATTAACCAGGCAAATTAACTGGGTGGTGGGTGAAAACGATTTAGCAGCAGCAGAATCCACTTCATGTAATCGAGACTTTGGATAATTAAAATTAATTCTTAATCCTTACTTTATTGATGTTGATATCTTTGGCACAATTTCGTGTTGCCATACCTAAGAAAAAAATAAAGAGAAAATCGAAATCTAGGAAACTGTTTCATTGTTTTGACGTCCATGCAACGTCAATTCTAACCTCCTTTGATGGATGGAAACTGAAAGAATGGGTAAAGTCAAAATAAATATTTAATAACAAAGACAAGAGTCTGCGCTATGGAGGTGTGGTGCGTGGAGATGTGATGGTGGTGGGTGGTAGTGGGTGGAGAAGTGGTAGTAATGGTTGATAGTGGGTGGAGGTGTAGTGGGGACGGGGGGTGGGTGGTAGTAGATTTAGATGTGGTAGGTGGATATGTGGTATGTGGGAGATGTGGTGGTGGTGGTTGGTGGTAGGTGGTAGGTGGAGATATAGGGTGCATTGGTTAATATACCACAATGTTATAAACAAATTTCAAATGTGAATACCGTGATCTGAGACGACAATCAAATTGACTTTTTCCCTCAAACTTTTCTCTTTGAGTTGTTCCAAGAGATAGCCAATAGCTTTGTCGACCTGTGGTAGCATTGTTTCGACCTAATTGAGAATAATTAAAAATCAAATATTAGACTAGCTTTCATGTTCAGCGCACGTTTTATTGCAAGGGGCTCCCTTATGCAGATGTACTTTTTCCCCTTCAAACCACATCAAGATTTGTTAGAAAAAACAGATGTACAGGGTCGACAACCTCTGTTGAGGAGATTGAAAAGACAATGCAATGCATGTAATATTTCTCAATAGATCGTCTTATTTGTCCTCCTGCACATATATTTACCCTCAAAATATAGGTTATATTTAAAATTATGTTTCAAGTGGAATCTTTTTTATTTTCTACCACCGTTCCTTATAGTTCTATTCTGTTCTCCTAAGTACCTGTTTTGAATCAGGGCCGTAGGTATGTCCTTTATGATCTGGTTCCTCAAAATACATATTGATCATCGTTGGTCTAATCAAATGAAAGTAATACAATTATTTTGTTCATCGTAATCAGTTGTGAAAGCTATCCAGAAGTTGGTTTTGCTGGTACTCAACCACAGCACAGAATGTTGCATGGACGTTGTATGAGCTTTGATACGACGTATGGAACTAACTGAGAATGGCATCTTTAAAGAATACGAAAGAATACGAACTTGGATATACGCGAACAATAAACCACAGAAATTTTTATTTTTTTATATATGTGACATTCCAAGGGATTTTGAATAATATTTTGAGTAATACCTTTCACCGACTGGCAACAACATCCAACCAATCACATCGTCGATACGATTTGTCCATGGGATTGAGCTTGAAAAAATTACGTTTTTCATTAGCATAATTAATAGCGTTTAGCGTAAATATAGGGTGCTACTGATAGTTTATTACTATTATTTTAGCGTATTTTTATTAGAGTAATTAATATTTCTTAATTACAAAACATAAATAACATTAAAACATAAATAAATTAAAACTTACTCGTTAAAGGTTCTATAAAAAGTCGGGCGAATTCCTATGAAGAAAAAATTAGGCAAAATACCCTTTAGTAATTGCTAATCGTAAACATAGGTTCTTCCATGGTTTTATTTTTTGATCCAGGATAAAACCTTTTGGACAATAAATAAATACCTACGAGACATTTACTAAGTTTTTTGGGTATGTATATTAATTATTTATGTCATTATGCTGATTGCATCAGTTGTAAAAATACAACCTTATTCAGTGTAAAATACTTATTAATACACAGTTGCGGTTTATAACTTTTGAAAGGCTAATGGAATGGGCATGCAATTTTCAAAGGCGGTTTAAAATATTAATAAAATCATTCTCGATGTAAAAGGGTTTTTTAATGACAACATATTGCCATAAGCAGTATCTAAGATTAATTTTGTGGATTTTGGCGGCCTACAACAGCACAGGACTTGATTATTTGTTTATTGTTTTTTTTTTTTTTTCGTTTATTCGTTTCTAAATGTAGTTGGCTTTTTAGATGATTGAAAGAGAATTAAAAAATATTTTTTCTTTTTGAAGACGCTCGCCATGGCAGGAATTTCTACAATTTTAATTGATTGATTGATTAAGAATTATGGTAACCATGACAAGTATTATTAATTGAGGAATGATCTATTTCAGTGCTTTTTGTTTAGGTGCTACCACCATACCAATAATTATCAGGTTTTTACCACATAATAGTCTCAAAATATTACCAAGCCCTCTACTTTCCCTGATCTAAAACAAAACGAAAAAGCCGTACAGTAGCTGTAGGGTTAACGAGCGAGCTGTTTCGGTTTCTATAAATAGTTCTGGTCATGACATAGCTATATAAGCAAAATTTTATTAGAACTAGAAATCGCATGAGGTGAAATTTGAAATTTCTTTAATGATAACAAGTACAATTTTTTGTTAATGCGCGAGAAGTAACGTCGGTTTATCGTTAGAAAATTTACAGAAATTACATCCTTTTCAATGCAGATTTTTCTCAAATTTTTAAAAATTACATAGCGGAAAATTTCTTTAAAAATGCTAAATCTATAGAGTTGTAAAATTGCAAAATACATATCTGTAACTTTCTGCGTTTAGAGTG
>JAUEKX010158456.1:0-11336 GCA_031834005.1 Dendronotus venustus
AGAGTGCTACCTCAAAAGAAGAATTTTTCGTTGGCGTTCATATCAAGGAACTGAAAGTTTAACGGCTTTTGGAGTAGTCGTTATAAACTATGCTTTTCATTTTAGTAGAGGCTGAAAGCAGAGAGCATATTAGTTTTGCTTGCGTACTACAACACCGACAAAGCACAAAATGGGATTTTAGACTAAATGCTAGCATTGCATGTAGATTTGTGAAATATAAAAAAAATATAGCGCTTTCTTAACTTGACACGACTTGCCAAGTCGTCATAATTACTGTTTTTGATTTTATACGATATATGATGAGAATGTTTCATCTCGATTGTTCGTAAACATCGGGACATCGAAGCAATAATCTAATAAACTTCTTTTTTTCTCAAAAATTGATGTACCTGTTACTATTTGGATCAATATTTCTTTCAAAATTGTGTATTTTAAAAGTATCCTTGATCTGTCTTGCACTTTAGATTGTTTCTGGTTCGACGATATTTTCACTTTCGGGCAAATAGACAACACGAATCGTTGGTACAAAATTCTTAACAGCTTCAGTAAACTCCTGGAGTGAATACATCACAAGTTTCCCAGATTTTACTATTTTAAAAATAATAATTTTTACTGTTCCACCAAAGCCTTCCATAGAACATTTCCAATGGTGATGTTCGTTATAACACAACACAAGATGTTTATCTGGAAAAATCGCCCAAGCCAAAAACCTGCAAAAACGAAACGGGACCAAAATTGTGTCTACTACACGCATACAAATTATTATAGCTTTTACCAATTTTCAAGTCGATCTCTTCCATAAGTTTATGTGGACAGATCATTGATGTTACGCAATTGTGCTCTGGATTTTCAGTAAGAGCAACGACGTTTTAGAGTTTATTCATTCGACGTTTAAATATAAACAAGCCGTAAAAATGTTAAAGCATTGGTTTCCGAACTAAGGGCTCTATATATAGCACCCCGTTGGTCATTCTTATAACTCTCAGCAAAATTAACTTAAACCATGTCCTGATATACACTTACCTGTCTTATGTTAATGTGGGTATGATCTTTTAAAACGTTAAGTTCGTACTTCAGCATTTCAATTGCATCTCTAGAACTGACTTAAATCTTTGACTTTGTTATCTTTTTATCAACTATACTTGAAAGCCATAAAATACAACGTCGCGATCCTAAGAATCGGAGTCATGAGCAGGCGAGTCGACTTCACTTGAATCTTGATTTATTTCGAATCTCCAAAAATAGATTGATTGATTATAAACTTTAGAATTTAATGACTTTCTCCATCCTTCCGCCCCCAAACCTGATGGTTCAGGCCTCCTTTGGTGATCTGTGCTGTTTTCAGTACAAGAGATTCTTCGATGACGTCGTAAACGACAGGATTGACGGTTCGTAGATGCTCTTGCAATGTGACGTGTTCATTGATTTTTTTCCTCTGTGGGTGTTTCATGCATACATCTCTAATGTTTCTTCATTCAATGGTAAATTCCCTTGTGACATGCTATTCTTCAGAAGTTTTTCATCGATGTTAACGTTCCCCTTCTGCATATAGTCACAAAATCTTTTTGGGATGCTAGCAACATCTCTCTTCATTTTAGGCTTTAGGCAAGCGCTGTTGTAGTGTCTCTGCTTCATCACAAAGGGCTCTTATCTCTCCATTGTGCCATTGCTGAAGACTTTCCAATGCTCTTATATGATCTTTACTTTTAGATGTTATCGAAGGTTTTTGTAAAAGCATAGCAGACATGATATGAATTGCCTTCATTGCTATGGCTCTGACAGGACTGTCTTCAACCCAAGCGTTAAGAAGTCTGGTTGTTTCCCAGAAATAGTTCTTACCAGAAGCCCCATTTGGTAGCACAAACATGTTTTCCCTCCAGTATACAATTTTATCGTGCCACTCGTTAATATCATTGGTAATCTCACTTCCCTTGAAATCTCCCCAATAGAAGCGTTCAACTGGTGCAGGTGTTGGCAGTTAATCAGCAGGTAGAGGTGGTTGGCAGTTAGGTTGAAGTGGTGGTGGCATTCAAACCTCTTCCATCCGCATATTTAATTTGCATTTTCCTGCATGCTGGAACATTCCGCCAAGAGTTTTGAGTCTCTTCTGGCATTTTTGGCATGGAACTTGCTCTTCTCTATCGTTGTCTTTTGGCGCTGCAAATGGTCTATCTTGGTTTTTGATTTTGACAGTGCTTTCCTCCATACCGATTTCCTCTCATTAATACTAGAATCTTGAGATAAACCTTGTTTTGTTTCAGCAATTTTATGCGTACAAAAGTAATTCAATTGATTTATTTCGATCAATCAAGATTTTACAGTTACGGAATGTTTTGCGTCCGTCATCTTTAACATCATTACCCTGTTGTTTTTACCGCTTAAAAAAGCAATGACTTCTTTCTTCATTCAAAGTCTACCTATTTAGTCAAAATAGTTTCTTACTTAATAATAACTTACTTGAGTGACGAGATAGAGGATCAAGATTGGTATAAACACAGCAATGAAAATCGGATTTGAGGAAGAAATGACATCCCAAAAATTGCCATTACGTTAATAATGACCTGTTGTAGATTATTTGGAATCTCATAGTCGAGTGAGTTGATGTCTTTTGAAAATTAATTTAAATACACATTTTAAACACCTCGCGAAATATTTGCCAAGCAAAGCCGACTGCGAGAGGCAAGCCATCAAACTAATTTAAAGATTCTACAAAATCTATCGCCAACAGAAAGACACCACGTTTTCTGAAGACAGCAAAGAATATAATCGAAGTATAATTAATCAGAAACACATTCATTTTCTAAAGTAAATAGATATACATTCTATGATTAGGGGTTACTCTAGATCCAAACAATAAAATAGATTATTGTGATTATTGATTCCAAACCTCTAAACCTTGTTCTAAAGATTGGAAAATCCAATGCATTAAGTCAATTCCTCTAAAAATCGATGTTGATATTTTCACTACGACAATTTAATCTCACTGATAGAACACACGGGAAAAGGTGACAAGTCCTCTTGTTGCGTAGTTCAGACTTCTCTTCAATCTCTTTCACTACCTTTAACTTTATTACTATTATTAGTTTATATTATAATTCTCAATAGTTCTTAATGCTGTAACTTCCCTAACTCAGTAATCCAAAATAGCTAAAAAATATGGTATCATTTCAAAGTGATTGATTATAAAGACATATTTTTGCATTTTCCTTTAGAAAGTTTTTGAGATAATAGTGCTAAGAGATAATTGCGATGGATTATATACGGTAAGCTGTATACATACTCTTTAATTGTTATTTGTGTATTGTTCCCAGTCTTGCATTACTTCTCCTTTCTCCGTGATCTCCATGGGAAACATAGAGTTTTTAGCGAAAACTATTCTTCAACAGGCTTTTATGGAATATAACGGCCAATTTTCATTAGAAACCTTTCATTTTAAAAGCTTTCCATCTAAAACCTGTGCGTTTAAAAATTTACAAGAACATTTGAGAGTAAGTATTTTGCTCATTATTGGACATACATGAGCTAATCTCATGTTTGTTCGTAATAAATATCTTGCGGTGCCCAGAACTTGGGTGTCCTCGATGTAAAGTCCACACACATCAAGAAAATCTTTTAATGAAGATCCAAATATTCACGACGAGGTGAGATGACAAGATCTCTTTAGAAGATTCCAGTCTTTAGGTTTACAATTTCTGACGAGAGACACTCAGTTAAGAGGTTGAGTTACAAAATGAACGATATGTTATCCTACATATAATCCAGCCTGTAAAAGCAACGTTGCAACGGTGTTATTTGGACGTTCTTACAATGTCGTGTGCCGGGTGAGTGTAAATTTGTATACTTTATAATGTTATTTATGTGTTATATTTCTTTAATTCTATTATAGTTGGCGTTACGGGAGATAGCGATGCAATTAAACATTTCGTACAATCAGCTGTTACTCTTTACTCCTAAAAAATTGTCCCCCTTTTTTTACTTCACTCCTCTTAAAAGAATGTAAGATGTGGTTTGGTAACTGTTATGGGGAGACTTTACATTCGTGAGCAATGGAAATGATACAAACGACTGCTAATTTATAAATCTCTGTTCTAAAGAGATCATTTCTCAGCTTTGCAATGAATATTCCTACCATTGACTATACGCTGTTTTTTGTTATAAGAAACCTGGAAAAGGTCTAATCTTATTTAGTTCTTAGTTTTTCTTATTAAAAAAACGCTTTAAAGGAAGTTTAAAAGTTAAGTAGTTGGTATACCAACTAAACTACTCTGTGCAATGAGCTCATATACACAAAAATATGACTTATTATCAGATATCACCTTTTCCAATTGACAAAAGCAGTTAATGGCAGGGGCGGATCCAGAGGTTCGCAACGTTCGCTTTTGCGAACCCTCAAAATACGCTAAAGAGTATCGCAGAAGGACGATGGAATATGGAAAGAGAAATCTATATATTAAAGATTTTTATCATGCGGCGCCCCGGTACCACCCCCCCCCCCCCGCCTTGCGCATTTTAGTTGTCTTTTTGTGATAGAATGGAAATGCGACATTTGCATTACCTTCGTAAAGACACTTTATTTTACTTTTTAGAAAGCGGTCGTATATCCCTTGCATTTTTAAGGATTCGTTGCCCGCTTTTTATGAGCGGCCATTCTGATCTGCATGTAGGAACTTGCGATATCTGCGACAGTTCAATAACCTTTGGAAGTACACTTTTTTGTTACGTTTTAGTAAGCGGTCATACATCCCTTATATTTTTAATGTAGCACTTGCCCGCTTTTTGTGAGCGGCCTATTCTGCATGTAGGATTTTGCGACAGTTCGCTCTCCATTGTAATGATTTTTACAAGTTTATCAAGCAAAAATAAACACCAAAAAAAAGACCTACGTCGGACCACATGTCGCATCAACTGTCGCATAATCATTTTGGCTGGAGGATGTCTTAAAAGTGCAAATAAAAAAAAACAGTTATTATCATGGCTCTGAAGATTGTATATGTTTTTGAAAGTCAAAAGTTTGATAGCAGTGATAGTTTAGAGGATTTATTTGTTTTAATGACCTAAAAAGAATATGCATTGTTGTTTAGAAAGGGAACAAATTAAGGAGAAAGATATCAGAGGCGGATCTAGAATGTAGCAAATACATGCGTGGGAGAGCAAAAATATAGTGATGACAGTGAGAAATAGTACAAGATATTTTATTTTCACTCTCCTTCGCATGTATTTGCTACATTCTAGATCCGCCTCTGGATATGTTGCCTCATTTGGTAGAAGGTGAGTGTTTTCTTCCAGAAATAGTTATAAGTTATCTGGAAAATATATTGCATTGTCATCTTTGTGTACAAGGGATTGTTTATATAACTAAGTACTAAGCTAGTATGTAAAAATCACGCCTTAATTGCGTAAAGTCAGACAGCTAGTTTAACTCTAATTAAACTAGATCACACATTAACTTCAACTATAGTTTATAGTACTTTGATTTCACTTGCATACTCACTTCACTTTGTTTCACCATCATCAATCTTAACTCTGGCATGCTGGTAAGCAATAGTTTATTATATTTTGTATTCAAATAGCTGTACATAGAGATTTCTGTATGCTTAGTATCAATATTTGTATACTCAATTTTGATCTAGTCCTGTATTATTTTATTTTAGTTTGAATTTATCCTATTCCAAATACATGCCAAAACTTCAGTGGTGAACTCCATTTACATATATGAAGAGGAATTATAATGTCTATTGTACTTTTTGGAGAATATTATACTATACTATACTTATATAATATACATAATAAAAAGTCATTTTAATTACTACTTCTAAAGAACATTCTTTTGATAGGGTGGAGGAGTTGTTTAAAAATTGTAGGACCGAGGAGCTTCGTGTTTTTTATAATGATTTAAAAACTAATCTTGGTAGTGTTTTAAATGAAGGAGATATTTTGGATCTCATTGCGAGAAAGAAAGTTTTTCGAGATAAAAAGGTTGAATGTTATTTTCCTGATGCTGCTAGATCTAAAACCTATTTGCATTATTGTCTTTAACAACTGGGGACTGTTTATATAGCTCTGTTTCTCTAAATCTCTTTGGAAATAATTGTTTTTGTGATCAACTTCGCATTCTTACTTGTTGTATTGAGTTGTATTTAAATTTTTCTTTTTATGCTAACCATCCTATCATCAGATCAACTTTTAAGAAGTACAGTAAACAGTTTTGTAATTATATGTCTGTTTTTAGTTGCTGTGTTTCTGATAAAAATTTAAATTTTTTTCCTTGAATGATGTCATTGAACTCTCTGTTGAAATTCGCAAAAAGGAGGCAATTTTTTCTTGTAAAAAACTCATTTTGTTGTCTTATGTATGCATTTTGGCTCTTTCATCTGTTTTAGAGAGACACATGTTATATATTATCCAGATAAACCAAATTCAAAGGACTGTCTCATTTTTAATAACCAACTTATATATCTTTGTGTTTGTCAATTTAGTTTAGTGGCTCCTCCTAATAATAATATCCTTTTTTGTCGTTCATCTCCATCTAACCAAAAGTGTAAAAGATACGTAATTTCTCTCTAACCATTATTTACCTTTAGTGTCATCAAAGCTCAGTAAATCTTCAAATATAAAATCAGTTTTAGAAAAAGAAATGCATTTTGAAAACACATATATATATATATATCTTCTTCAAAAAATCAGACAGCAAGGTAAATGATAACAAAAACTTTACAGGAGAAAATTCTTCAGGTGGTAGTATTAATGAACTTTCAGATTCTTTTTTGACAGAAAGTTACTCTTCCATGTCACGTTCTATTAGTTCAACTGTATACACAAGTTGTGAGTGTAAGCGAAGTTTTTCAGTAATGAAAAAGCTTAAATCCTACTTTAGAAGTACTATCAACAATAAAAGACTTAATGGGATTTCACTTATGTACATACACACGGAAATAGAGCCAAATGTAAAAGAGGTTATTAATCTGTTTTCCCAAATGGGGCCACATAAATTATAATTTTTATAGATTCCCTTTTTTTTCTGAAAACTTTGCATACTATTATTTTATAATTTTCTGTTTTAATATTTATTGATAACCTGAAAATTATATTATGTTTTAATACTTTTGCTTTACAAGTTAAGCTTGTTATTGGTTGTATTATATTATTTCTTTTGTTTTTTTTACTGATATGTGTATATAATTTTCTATCTGTCTATGTCTGGGTGTTTTTTGTTATAATTTCAATATATATTGAAATGACATCCTAGTCATGCTGATGAGCCCTGATATTGGGCGAAACAGATACACTGTAACATTAACTCGATTAACTGATTAAGATTCTAAAATAGCATTTACCTAAAAAATAATCAAGATTACCGATTACTAAGAATCGGGAAAATCGGGATTAACGATTACTAAGAATCGGGAAAATCGGAATAACCGACTACTAAGAGTCGAAGAAAAATCGAGATTACCGATTACTAAAAATTGGGAAAATCGGGAAAGACGGAAATTTTGGGGAAATATTGCGAAGCCTCAGATTTTTGCTAAATTAACTATCTAAACTAACTAACAAACTATCTGTTCTGCAGCTGATAGGAAGCATAAATTAGACACGATGCCAGAAGATTAATTTAGTATGAAGAACACATCTCGGGAGGTACTTTTAGTTGTTTCAATGGTTTCTTTCTAGAGTCTTTATTCAAAGAACACATCAAATTTCTACCAGGAAGCCTGCAGAACACATTATCATCTACTAGGAAGTCTAAAATTCGTAAAACACGTTAAATAGTTATGTGCGGAAAACATATTTTGTTTTCAGGAGTAAAACACGCAAGAACACGTATTTAGTATGTACGAGAGTTGGCTGCTTTCGAATTGACCATAGTGAAAATTTCCAAAAAAAAATTTTTTTTTAAATATTTATAACAACATAGTATTCAGAGTTTCTTATATTTAAAAAGGTTTAAATTAATGCCAATTAAAGAGCTAATTCATTCGAGCTTCAATCTTTTTCACACAAAGTCTTAAACCGTTCATGCTTCTTACAGACCGAAAGTAATTCTCAATTGGAAATTTTATTTAGGAATCAATTAACACTTGCATAAAGGCTAATTCACACGGGACGAATTCGCGACGAATTGAATCTGAGCATGCGCACATTTGTTTGTTTACATTGAGAGGCGAAATATTTCGTAGCGAATTAGTAGAAACTGTTTCTACTAATTCAATTTCGTCGCGAATTCGCCGCGAATTCGTCCCGTGTGAATCCGCCTTTAAGCTACACTGGGAATATTCGTTGCTATTATTGAAAACTCTTCTAAAAGCAAAGATTGACGACCAAATCAAAGCTACAAAGAAGACACCGTAAAAAAAGGAAAAGGATCTTTTTAATGACTTCACTTGCAAAAAATAATTCTTACCGCCAAAATGGCGACAAGACTTACACACTTTAGCCAGGTAAGGATTTGTAAATAATGTATAAATAATATTTTAAAAGACTCTCCAGAGGAGAGTGTAAAAGATTAGTTATCCCCCAAAAAGAATTTGTTATAATTGATTTCTAGTTCTCCTCCACATATGCTTGACGCACTTTAGATGTTCATCTGAATCATTGTTATTATCCGTCAAATTTTTTTTTGAATAGCAATATTTGGCGGTCTTTTACATGAGATTGCATAAGACAAAAAGTAAAACTCATGTGGAAACATTGCTTTTAGATTTCATTTTTGGTGCGAAATTTTATATAAGCAGCCCAGCCTCTTAATTTCAATGTGATAAAAAATTTTGATTTTGCTACATTATTTACACAATTCGTTTATAGGTTAAATAAAAGTGTATTCCTATTGTTATATCTTCATTCAAAGTTTCGAATATTGGAATTTATTATTTAAAATTAGTAAAATCAACTACTAAAATTAGACAGGGTGACCCATATAAATTTATCACGAGCAAAGGAATGCTGTGTTACAATATAATCGCAAGAAACACAATTATACATTGATTCTCGCTAATTGAATTATGGAGCTATAATTGTGATTTATTTAATTTTTAATTTTTAGTTGTTTGTTAGTGGTGTATGTGTTATATGATCCACGGGTAACTATACTACTTAGCATTTCCCTGGACAAAAATCTTGACAAGATCTTTACAAAGATCTTGACAAGATTCTGTGAAGATCTTTAATAATCGTCTCCCTTTTTTTGCGCGATTGTAGAAAATCTTGACAGTATCTTGAGAGAAGCTTAATTTTTCGGAGAGCATCTCTCTGACACTATGCTGAATCTATATCGATACTTCTTTCTTTTTTCTAATATCCTGACACATTTGGTTTATGGACAGCCGACATGATGCCCAGGTCTTTGCATTGTTCTTCGGCTTGTAAAAATGATCTATTAACGCTGAAAGGAAAAAGATCTTAGTTACTTTAGAAACTTACTGAATAATATCCATGACCATGTAAAGTATTATAAAATAAAGTGTTTTTTTTTTCAAGGAAAATTATAATTATTTTTATAGATAACATTATGTATTACTTATGTTAGATGCATTATTTATTCATTGCAAGAACGTCCTCTAAAAAGGCTTTGTCTACATTGTATTCAAGAGTAATACATCATATGAAGAGCCCCTATGAAGAAGAATTTTCAGGTTGATGTGATAGGCAAAGATAAAAAGTTATCTGCTTTCGCCATCATCTTTGCCAGCTTTCCTGCCATACTGCCTGGTGACCATCATTTTGTTCATGGAGACAGAACTAACCGGTACCATTGTCAACCGGAAAGAATACAAGCTTAAAAAGGGCTCTGGAAACAATCTGGATCTCATGATTGTCGGACTACATTGTTTTTTTGTTGCTGTTATTAATGCGTACAAAACGAGCTCTTCATCGAAAATTCAAAAATGATACTGAGAACATAGGGTTAACTGCAGTCAGGCAACAACTGCGAAGGACAGTAAAAAAAACTTTATCCCGGTATATTATCTTTCAAAATTTAGGAAAACATACTTTTGCTGTTTTTTCGGTCGTATTCAAAATGAAACTCCCAATAAGAAACATTTGATTTTTACCTGTTATATATTTAACTTTAACTTTATCCAATCTATTTTTTCATAGAGCTATTTCCATGATTTTTATCGTAATGATAAATGCATATGACAAAAATACATGAAGCGAGTTTTGACATCATTACCTTTTTGTTTTAACAAATTTAACGTCGAGAATAAACAAGAATACGTTTCGTTTTTCTTTTTGGAAAACTTAAGAGAAAAACGAAACAAAAAATGTCTGGCTGGTTACATTGTAGTAGCAGAATCCATAAATAAAATTATTAAGTGTAAATTATTACCTGTGTAAACAACTTTACAGGGATACTATCTTGGTTAACGATTTCTCTTGAATTTCTGATGTAAAGCTTTCGTGACACCGACAACTTGGAATATTTTTGCTCATCAGGGAAACAAAACAACAACATGAAAATCTAAAGGTGTAAAGGAATACATCGTACACTGAGAGCTAGGAATAAACCTTTTCTACTACACACAATAATATTATTTTTTCTTTCTTCGAAAATCGGTAATTTTAGTTCTTCATAATATCTAAATGTATTCTACGAACATTATATAAAATCTAATAAATAATTAGTACTTAACCGAAAGGATTTTTGTGTTGCCTCATTTTCTTTTTTGTGATCTTTTCTCTTCCATGTTTTTTCTTTCTCTCCTGTGTCTTATGTGAGTGATTGTCAAATCTCAAAAGAATTCGATTTCGACTTTCCGTCTTTTTCCAATTTTACTAAAGCTCTCTTCACATTGAACACACATTTATATAATTTTTTAGAAAAACTACAAAGAATTTGTTAATTAAATTCCGTACCATTTAAATTAAAGCATATATATAAAAAATATATTCCATATCAATAAACTAGATGTTGTTTAAATATAAATTAACAGTATATTAGCTTCATTCAAAGTAGTTCAGTTAGTATAAGTAGGCCCTAATGAAACCTGTTATTAATCACAGTGTAATAATCGCACACGAAAAGGTTTTTGAAATAAAATCGTTTTTGAAACAAGCTATTTTGTTTAGGAAAGGCAAAAGTAATTCTCCGAAATATTCAGTACCCTCAGAAGTTCTATGAGCCAATAATATCCAGAATTCTAACTAACATTATTAGAAACAGTGCAGATCGGGAGAATGATACAGAGGAAGACGAACAAGTTGAAGAGAAGAGATGGTATGTATGCAGTATCGTGGTAGAGTATCTGAGAAATTTGAGGATGCGTTGAAAAGGTTAAAAGTTCCGTGCAAAATTATTTTCACCCTTAAGAAGTTAAAACTGGATTTACCAAGTTTGA
>JAUEKX010158567.1:1205-11336 GCA_031834005.1 Dendronotus venustus
AATAAAAACCGAAGTGAACCAGAAGTAATCGAAATCGAAGAAGAAGATTTCTTAGACAGGGTGAGTTTTTCTAATTAACAATGTGAATTGAATTGAATAGAAAAAATAAATAAATAAACAATTTTTTTAATTACCAAACAATCAGGGGAGTTTGAATTGGATGTAGTCTATACTTTCCCAAAAAGTTTTTTGTTTATTTAAGATATTGAAAAAAAACAACTGCAAAGATTCCAAGATCTCCGTCATTTTGTTTTATTAGACAATTGCTTAACGTAATTATGTCAAAATATTTTAAATGTTAAACATTAGGAAAGTACAATTCTCGCCCTTAATTCCCGCCAAAAAATGTCAATTTTGCCAACTTTTCTTCTCTTACCTCCCATAATTCCATGCTAAATTTTTTTCTCGTTCTAGGCTCGACAAATCAATATACACAACATGATCACTTTCTACGAAAGTCCACTCTTCGCATCAAATCGATTTGTCCATGATAAGAAACGAAAAACCATTGTACAGACACTGTAAATAGATGTAAAGCACTCGATTAGTACACGATTGGAATTGATCGAGTCTCGAGTACCTTATTTTTAGGGAAGCAATTTTTTTATTTGTGCATTCACTTTCATGAATGTTTTTTATTTTTATTTTTTATTTCTTTTTCGTTCAGTTTCACCTTCCTTGGTTGAAAAAATTATTGTCATATTTTATGTAAGATAACTACAACAAACAAAAAAACATTTTAAATATATTTATAAAATGAAATTTAGATTATGTAGTATGGGATCCCTATGGGATCTTCAATTTTTTACGTGAAATTTTTATCTTCCTACCATTCTTGGGTTCAGTAAATATAACTATGAAACATCAGACTGTGGTGCTGAAACAACGGATTCTTTTGGTCTTAATGCACTTAAATCAAAATGTGACCAGATTTTTCGAAGGTAACACAAAGATTATGTCGGATACGAAAATATTTTAACTTACTTTAATGCGATTTTTTCCTTTTTGGTAACAGAAAAATCACGTGAGCATGTGCACATTGACTTTCTAGCTTTTCCGCAGGAACATTTTCCTGTCCGTTTGTTCTCAAGATTATCTTCGAGTAGCCATGGCTATGGGCCAACGGCCAACGGGCACAGGACTGTGTGGAAAAATTATATTATGTTAAACGGGAACAGGACAAGCGGATGACATATTTTTCCGGGAATCAAGTTTTGAGATATTTATTTTGCACGTAATCTTTCGTCGGGACATAATTTTCGTCACTGTTAAAGAATTTTTAGCATTTTTGTCCGACCATTATTTTATCAATTCACAATACAATAATAAATAAAAAAACTAATGATTTTTATTTTAAAAATCAACATTAAATTAAGTAACTCTATAAATAGCCACTTTTTGTCTGAAAAAACACCGACATTTCTTTTTGTATTTCTTTGAAGGTTTATTAAATATCTAAGTAACTCTTTCATACATACAAATCAGTCAAAATAAAGCTTAATTTTCTGTTTTTTTCCACTCAAAGCCATCGGTTTCTAAAAATTCCGATATGCCTTTTCGAAAAAAGAATTTGAAAAATTTCACGAAAACAGTTGAAAGCTACTAGGTTCGCAAGACTCGGCTTCCTGCTTTTTCTAAGTAACTGGGAAGTTTCATCATATAGTTTCTTGATTATTCAAAATTCCACGCTTTTAAGCTATCAATTACGAGTAATTAATTAAAATGGCATTTTTCTGGATGGCTGACGGAACTTGATTGATCGATTAATCAATGACGTTTCTTTTTATGGAACAACTCTCTAACCGTGCGATTGACACCGTCACTCTTTGAAAACATACCTGTCTCACTAACTTATCTATAAGCGCGTGGCTAGCGTCGTATTTAACCATAGAATACTTCTAAGCGCGCAGCGTGGATGTCGTGGAGAAGTGTGGAATAAGATTCTCTACATGTCTTTCATTTTTGTTTTGATTTTTACTTTTTTGTTTTATATATACCATGTTTAGATTATGTTTCATGTTATATACTTGATTGATTGTGGAATATCATGTATGTGTAAGGAGAAGAGAAGAGGGTAGTTTTGGCTATTTGAGTATATATATTTATATTATTGCACAGACTCCTGTACCTTATTTTGAACCCACCCGCATATGTAACCAAACTGATATAAAGTATATATATATAAAATATAGAAATATTGTTGTTTACAATAAGGAGAAATCAAAAGATAATTTAAATGTATGCTGCCTTTTTTAAAAGAAATATATAACACTTAGGACGAAAAATCCTGTTTTAGATATATATGTATATCTTGCTCAAAATAAGGTAAGGCCTCGAAATTTGGCAAATCCATTTGGAATTGATCAATTTTCCTAAATTGGAAGCTTCAATCCTAAATAAGTTGAACATAATAAATCTTAATCCTAATTTAGCTGTTTTGTCGGCTTGGGATTGTGCTCATAGTATGATCATTGTTGATGTTGGGTTTTAATAAGTATATATATATGTGTTGCTTTAGGGCCTATATATAGCTTCAAAAAAATCCTCAAAGCAAAATGTCACTTTTCCAGAGCCCTATGTTATGATGTGATATTATTTTATTTGTGTTGGGTTGGATGGATCTTCTTTGTGGTAGAGTGACAAGTATGGCGGATTTTTATTATAATGTGGGTGTTGAGCACCGGGAATAATATTATGGCTAATTTTCACACCAAAATGGGTTATAACAATACTATGAGCTTCATGTCAAATATCCTAACATTTATATAAACTTGTATATGCATAATTATGCAATTCTATATATATAATATACTTATAGAATAACAAAGTGTGGATAAGTTACATATATATATTACTACACAAAAACTTTACAAAACACAAGAATTTTAAAAGAAAAGTTGTTATATATATACAGAATGGAGGAAATAAAAGAGGGGTTTCTTTGTCCTATATGTTTGAAAGATTTAAAGTCACCTACACATTTGTCCAGCCATTTTGAGGAATTCCATGAAGAAGATAAAGATGTCTTGCAACAACTTCGTAACGTTTTTGGAAAAGCAAAACAAAAGATATTACAAAGGCCAGTTGAATTTGCAGCAGAGTCACCAAATCAGGCAGCTATTGATAATTCATCTGTAAATATTGTTTCACATGGAACTCCTGGGTCTGGTGGTATTGATATAGCTTTGTGGGAAACTCAACAGCCTGGTATGAAGTTATTATAAATATTAATCTTAAGGCACTTGATCTCTTTAAAATACAATATGATTTTGTTGTTTTGCAAGCTCTAAAGTATTGCACTATTGGGATGTCCACAAATTATATAATATATGGTACAAGCAACTTTTAAAAAAGTGCTATATGAAATTGATTTGATGCAATAATTTTTTTACACTGATTTTATTGCACTCTAAAAATACAAATAAAAACTTGACCTACTTAAAACTTTTAAAAACTTTTTTCTTGTACCTGTAATGCAACAAAATTGCATTGCACATATATACATGAAAATATCACACTGTTGCTGGAGCTTAAGGGCATTAAGAATATGTAATTTTTCGAAAAGTAACATATTCAATGTTAACCTACAACCAAATTTTTAAATCAATTTAGGACAGACTACTTCCCATACAAAGACTTTGAAAGATAGAAGAAAAGAGACCATAGAGCGACGTGTTGTTGAAACAAATAAACTCATCATCAGGCTGGGAAAGGTTAGTAAAAATTCTTAAATCTTTGTAATGTACAGAGAAAAATTTAGAGGGTCCAAAACAAATGAGAAGGAGAGTTTATTGTATGCAGAAACGAGAATACAATTTATTATCTTAAGGTTCGATTTTACCTTTTGAATTTATTTCTACATGATATATATATAATCTGTGATTGCATATATATATACTAAACTGTTTTATTGTTATAATGTTTCATAGCAGATAATTGAGTTTTGCTCTCCTACATCATGTGTTTGCTGGCACTACGAATCATTGGTACCATCTACAAAGGAGAGTGAAATGCAATTGTCTTGTATATAGTGTTTGGTTTCAACAGATAATTGTCTTTTTGTTCTCCCACACCTGTGTTTACTAGCCCTCTAGATCTGCCTGTGATGTATATATATATACACAAATTTCTATCAGCATTTTTCATCAGTGTGCTTTGGTAAATATTTCTAGCTCGTTAAAAGTGGGATATACAATTCAGATTCGTCGCTATCAAGTGTTTTAAAAGTAAGAAAAAGTAAGTGAACTGTGTTACGTATTATCGATAAATGGTATAAATATTTCAATTTAGCCCTTCAAATGACCAGTGTTTGCTCTAATTGCTTAATATATATATTGGAGTAATTCTGAGAATCTCTGCTCAATTGGTATATATATTATTAGAGTTTTCTTTAATAAAAGTGAATTAAAAGTACTAATTTTAGTTTAAGAAGTGTATCAGGTGTTCTTTTTCTTATTTTGTAGATGTAGAAAAGACTTGTGTACCTTGGCAAGATGATGAAAAAGTCAAAAGTTGTCCAAATTGCCAGAAAAAATTTACTTTAACATTCCGCAAACACCACTGTCGACTTTGTGGAAAGGTTGTTTGTGAGATTTGCCTAGACATACTTGATACACATCTTGCAAGTGAGTGCCCTAATTTTGATGTTACATGTAGCTGAAGAATCATGTTGCGTTAATATTTTTTCATTAATTTGAAATAATCCCCACATAAAATACAATCTCTTATGGAGAGTTTTTTTAGATTTTTAGTCCTAATTGTATATATTTAATAATTAAAGAAGATTCATATTGCACAAACACAATTGCTAAATACTAGATCTATCAGAGAGCACTTTCACTTTTTGTGCCTAAATTGGGCCAAAAATGACACAAGTGTCAATAAATTTAAAAAACAATAACATCTCATTCAGTACAGTCTAGTAAGTCACTGAAAAATTCATTGAAATATGGGAACTTTCACTTTCATCTTTCATTAATAGTAGGATAGTAAGAGTAGTTAGATGATTTCAAACATAATCAAACATACTCCGTTGCAATTGTGAATAATTTTGGAACACCACTATAAATATCAACTCTCAGCTTTCCTTATTTTTCATATTAATTTCTTTAATTTTCGTATTTTTAGTATATATATATGATGTGCAAAAAATCTTACAATACTTTTTTTTATTAAAAGATTGTGTGCTTGAAGGAAGCTCATCCGATCAACAATTGAGGCAAAGTAAAGACCCGGAAGAAAATGGCATCAAAGTTTGTTTCCCTTGTGTGGAATTGTTGGAAAGGTAAGAAACAGATCAATTTGAATTTAATAATAATGATAATTAATACTTTTATGTCTATTTAAGGGGCTTGTCATATTAAGCAACAATATATTTGAAGGATTTTTTATCAAATCTGTAATAAAATAGATAAATTTGATTCATAATTAAATCATCTCGGTGCGTAATTGTTGACACAAACGGGGAGCGTCATGATTAAATCAATACTCACGCATTACTTTACAATTATTACGCACCCGCGTCGCAACAGAAAAACGAAAGCGTAATCATTGGATTTTGTTCATGCAACCCATACGCATATGAATAAGTCTTTTTCTTAGTGTTACAAAGAGAAATACACTTAGAACACAGGTAATTTCAAACTTATATCATAACCCGATCAGATACCAACAAAAGCAATACACACAACTCTTTGATTCTCTAAAGATTGGGATTTTTACGAAAGCGCGTGATTGTATGATTTGACTATACATATTTAAAAAAATTGCTTTTTAATCTAGATTATTATATTCGTAAGAGAAATTATTCTCTACTTAACTATTGTATGGATATATATATATATATATATATAACTCTCATTATTATAAACAGTTTTAAATACGTTGTAAAAAATGTTAAACCTTCCTCTGATTGCCTTCACACACATCAACCTTATATATGTTACAAACAGTTTGGAACCAAAATATTTTTATTTTTAGACAAAACAAGTTGTATCAAGACAAAGTTGCCAACGAAACGCTTGTGCGTTTATATGACGTATGTAATTATGTATTCATTTCAAATCTCTAATATGATAATTCAGGAAGAATCATATAATATATTCGTCCAAACTACCTTCACTGGTATAATATCTTCGTAGTTTAAATAAGCTTAATAACTATCCGATCACATTTGGAGTGAGTACTTAGCAACTTCTCGCACAATATATATTTTTAGCATTACATTTCATGGTTTTCAGTGGCTTTTTTTTGTCTTTAGAAACTGTTGGGAGCAATGCAAAATGCTGACCTAATCCAACCAAGATTTCTCAAGATGGCTGAATCTGTCAAGTGCGTAATCGGTTTTATTAGTAGTAGTACAGTGGAATCTCCCTAAAGCGGACATCATCAGAGCAAAAAACAATTTTCCGTTTTATAGAGATGTCCGTTTTATAGAGATTTGATCAAAATTCAGTTTTTGGAAGGAATTTTGATTAAAAAATGTTTTTTTATACTTTTCTTTACGAGGATTTTAAATTGAGACTTATTAAATTGCACACGTATAAGTATTTTTTGACATAAAAAATTTACAAATTGTTGTTAAAATATGCTTTTATTTTAAAGATCGCTTTCTATTCTTCTATTGAAGGTACTCAATCCTCAAAATAATTTTATCTCTTTATTATTTAATTTTTTAAAAACTTCCAGTTCTGGTGAAACTGAGTTTGGTCTGCAGAAAGCCATGGATACCCGAGTGAAGCTGCTGAAGCAATACGAAACGATTGAAGCATTGAGGTTTATTTTATTTACGCTTTCTTTTTTTCGAGAATTTAATCTATACATTTTGGTCTGTGTAGACGCGGCTTTATCTAAACAGTCTCGTTTGAAAATGAGGTATGAAAATATGAAAACGAGACTACACTCTATAAACTGTAGTGTATCCGGGAATTTTCTATTGATTTGGCTTTCCATTAGAAAGCAATGAAGTATTTTTACACCGGTAAACTAACTAATAACTAATCACTGTTGTAAACATACTTGCGGTGATATTTTACTATTAAAACTTAATGTAATTAAGGTTACATAATGCTTGCGGGGAACCGAATCCGTTGTTACTCTCAGATAATGTATATATTACTTGTAAATTGTATTATGTGTTTATACCATAGTAAGCATATCAAACAGCTTGGACTTGGAACAGACAAGGAGCCTAGCTCACGGGCGCTCATGCTGCAATCGTCCATTCGAGTGTATGCGTCGAGCTACCTAGCTAACAACATGTTCACGTTGCCAGGACTACCTACACAAGACAAGTACGATGCTATGCTCAAACAGAAAGAAATTAAGAGGGAAAGAATCAAAAAAGAAAAACAATCAGCTGCCGCTGCCTTAAAAAATAACAGTTTAAAACGTGGAACTTTACCTACGCCTAGAGCACCTTCTCCGGCGCCTGCTCACGATGCGTGGCGGGTACAAGACGCTCGTAACGAAATAGACGGTGTAGGTGGTGGGGGCGAAGAAAGATTACATTTGTATCCACAGACTAATAATCATAGGTCAGGATCACCACAGGTGACCGTTGAACAACGTGAAAACAACAATACCGGCTTTCTGCGGAGCGGCACCAACAGGTTTCAGTCATGGAAAAACGAGCTGAAGCAACATGCGGAAAATGCCATACAACAAGCAAGCGATACTAAGCATCAGGTGAAACACGCGGTCTTCCAGGCCGTTTCCGTATCGAAGTCCGTAGAATCGTCATGGGGTCCGACTCAGGTAACAGGCATTCGGGACGACGATACAACCGATCCTATACTGCAACAGATCCGAAACCTGAAAAGCTACATACAACAGGCCAGGAAGGAGGGTAGACTGGACGAAGTCGTAATGTTTGAACGAAATCTTCAAGAGCTGCAGGACGCGTATCAAGAACAACATATGCGTGAGATGTCAATTGAAACCAATGCGGTCAATATTCGCTGAATAGCTCATAGTCTAACCTTTTTTGCTATTTTCATTTTATTTTCATTCTGGCGTTTTTTAGTAAATTAGCCTTCTCCTAGTCTAGCTATTTACTCGAAAACGGAATCTCTCTGATAGCCTGAAAACTCGAGCCCATAAGGAGTCTAGTTATAATAGTGTAGTAGTTTTTTGTTTTCGAATGCGTCTTTTTTATTGTATATAAATTTTATAAAAACCCTTCGAATTTACATCTTCGGCCACCTCTTTTTTACGTTTATTTTTTATTTTTATTTTTCATATTAATTTTTTTAAACGAATTCTACACATAGACTACATATAATTGGGAACCTCTCTAAAATTCCTGGATGAGGTATTTTTTTCCTAGTACGATAGTTTATTTCTGCAGCTTTTTTTTTTTCAATTTCAGTTTCAGTTTCAGTTCATTTTTCACTTCATCATCGCTGCTTGGTGCTTTAAAAGTCTCTTTAATCACTATTATTTATTTTTAATTTATTGCTTTCTTTAAGAGGAATCTTATGTAAAAAAAATATTTTTTAAACGTTTTAGATCTCAAAAATGTTATTTAATGAATACTTTTACCGTTTTCCAAAATCTTTTCTATTTCTTAAGATATTTGCCATGTGTTTGTGTAGTGCAACAAGCTGCTAAATAGAGAAAAACAAAATATTTCAGAACATGACCATGTTCATTTTTAGGATAAGTTACCATCTATTTTTTTTTTTTTAATTCATGTTAATGATTTTGTAATACGGAGATGTCATAGTTATAATAATAGTGATATTTATTTTTTATTTCTAGTTATAATATATTATTATTATATATATAACCCTTGCGTATCAAATTTATCAAAATATTCATTAAAGAAAACACATTTGAGTTACAATTACATAATCGTTAAAAAAATTCCCTGAAATATATTCGCTTATTCGAAGGTTTCTTATAATAAAGGTTTCTTATAAAAAATCCTCAATCATATTTTCCGTTGCAGAGCGAAAATGCAAATTAATGTCGATACAGAAAACCGAATAATACTAAGCTTTCTTTTTGAATGAAAAACAGTTATATATCATAAAAAGTCATGGAAGAAAAGAAAACATGAACCAAAGGTTATTTTAGCTTATAATAAGTTGATGAAATTCCCGAAGTTCGTTCATGTATTTTTTTTTTGCTTAATTTGGTTGATAGAGAAATACCTTACCAGCAAAAAATAAGTCAGTGATTTTGACGTATCAAAATTTTTTTAGACCAACTATTTCACCGTAAGAACATCGTGACCAATGGTTTCTTATAAAAAATGTTCTTTACCGATGATGTATGTAAATTTAATTTCTCAATTTTTTTTCTGCTTTTTTTTATTTTCAAGAGAATTTTTTTATTTAGAATATCAGAAAAACAGCAACATCAACTACTACAACTCGTTATGAATCGACTCATCGTGCGACACGCGCAACAAATCGTACAAGTATGCAACGGAGGAGAGCGTATGGTGTGCGAGCCAGATCTCTTGAAAAATGTCTCAGTGTTGGAGAGCACTAATGACGTCACTACTAAAGGATACTCCCTCGTTGTGGACGGGTCAGGAAACATTTTGGATGTCGGTGAAGATGAAGTGGTTGCTTTAAAGTACGCGGACGCGAAATTTGAACGCGAGATTGATGCTACTGGAAAGTGCGTGCTACCAGGTAATATAATTAAAATATTTTCTCTTTTTCTTCTCACCACTTAAGCTCTTAATATTGATTTATATGAAGAATGAAGTACTGTATTCACCGGTGAAATAAAATAAAACTGTTTGGTGCTCAATAAAAGTTGAGAAAACCAGAGTGCGAATGCGCAAAAATTTAGCTATATGCGCTATACGTGCTATATGCGCTTAGTTGTTATCAGTATAATTTTTGTTACCTCCAGTAAAAAGAAATAGAAGAAAAAAACACATTCAAATGAACACACAAAAGTCCGTAACCAATCTAAGAAGGATTCCTATATAGTTTATTGACGTATTAAAAAATCTCATTATTTTAGTAATTAAACGATTGTAATTAAGGTTTTAATAATCACAAATACTATCTTTGAAGTTAAACTTCAAATTTATTCAAATAAAAAATTTCTTGAACTTATTTTGGAATTCTTTGGAACTTTTTAAAAAAATTTCGTTAAATAAATTTTTGA